>SJXQ01009939.1:255585-312853 GCA_006408695.1 Aepyceros melampus
CCCCTCCCGCCCCACACCCTCTCTCTGGATTATCCCTGTGCATCAGTCCCAAGCATCCTGCATCTTGCATCAAACCTGGACTGGCGATTCGTTTCACTTATGATATCACTAATGTCAATTTCTTTTTGAGATTTATGAATCCTTGATGTCTATTTGTAACTCCTTAGATTTGAAAAGTTTTCAGACATCATTTGTCTAAGTAATCTTTCTGTCTCAATCCCTCTCTTCCTCTCTCACTTTTCTCCTTGTGGTGGTGGTGGTTTAGTCACTAAGTCATGTCCAACTCTTGCAACCCCATGGACTGTTGCCTCCAGGCTCCTCTGTCCAAGAGATTCTCCAGGCAAGAATACTGGAGTGGGTTGCCATTTCTTCTTCTTGGGGAACTCTCATATGTCTATGGTTTCCCATAAGTTCCACAGGATTTTCCCTCTTTTTCATTCTGTTTTTGTTGTTGTTCTCTGTCTGAATAAGTTTCAAATGAACTATCTTTGAGGGAGATGATTTTTTTTTTCTTCTGCTTAACCTAGCCTACTGTTGAAACTATTGAACTTTTCAATTCAGTTATTGCATTCTTTAGTTCCAGAATGTCTGTTTGGTTCTTTTTCTTTTCTTTTTTTTTTTGTTTCTTTGTTGATATTCTTCTTTTGTTCAGATTATCATTTCCTGATTTCATTTAGTTGTCTGCCTATGTTCTCATGTATCTTACTGAACTTTAAGACAATTATTTTAAGTTCTCTGTTAGGTCATTCACAGATGCCCATTGCTCTGGAGTTAGTTACTGGAGATTTGCTTTGTTATGTTTTTCAGTTGCATCATATTTTCCAGATTCTTCATGTTCCTTCTAGCTTTGTGTTGGAGTCTGCACATGTAAAGAAAGAACCACTTTTCCCTCATTTTTAAGGGCTGGCTTTAGTAGATATAGAGCTTCACAGTCAGCCTAGCAAGAGATTCTAGGAACTTCTCAAAGATTATCTAGGGATGCTCACAATTCAAGCCTCTCTCACTCATGAGGGGAATATTCAGAGTCGTGCATCTTCTTGCAATCTCACAGAGCCTCGCTGGCAGGACTAAGTGGTTCTCCTCCTATTTTTGTTGTTGTTGTTCTTAGCTCCTCCGGATATCTGGACCTTGCCAGTTCCGTCAGTGCTCTGTGTGAAGTAAGACAAAGACCAGTCTTTAGCCAGTTGACTAAAAAGCATAGGATATTGAGAACACACTTCATTCTTTCTTTCCCTCCAAGGCAAAACTGTGGGCCAAATTGATCTCTCTTGGTACTGAACTGTACTGAATTGTGAGATGGGTTGGCACAGGTTAAACAGGTAAAATTACTTTTTACCCATTTCAATTCAGCTGTTCTTAGTGCTGTATTCATCTGGGAAATGGCACATTCTTAACTGGAATCTGTTTCTCTCATAAGGGTATTTGATCCATATAGTGTTGTTAAATTAGTGTTTCTGTGTATAGATAGGCTGGGATATCTTATTTAGCCATTTTGTTGATGTCATCTCTCACATTCCTCTTGGTGACAGACTTTCTACACCTGTGAATTTGATCTTTATCCAGGCAATTTTTCATGGAATCAGTAATTTTTCATGATAAACATTGATTCGATTACCTAGTTTTACTTAGTTGCTTTATTTTGGTAGAAATTACTCACATGTTAAAAGTATACTTTAAGCAGTTGCTTAACATGCTAAATATATGGTTCAGTTCAGTTCAGTTCAATCGCTCCATCATGTCCTACTCTTTGCGACCCTATGAATCACAGTACGACAGGCCTCTCTGTCCATCACCAACTCCCGGAGTTTACTCAAACACATGTCTATCAAGACGGTGATGCCATTCAACCATCTCATCCTCTGTCATCCTCGTTTCCTCCTGCCCCCAATCCCTCCCAGCATCAGGGTCTTTTCCAATGAGTCGACTCTTCACATGCGGTGGCCAAAGTATTGGAGTTTCAGCTTCAGCATCAGTTCTTCCAATGAACACCCAGGACTGATCTCCTTTAGGATGGACTGGTTGGATCTCCTTGCAGTCCAAGGGACTCTCAAGAGTCTTCTCCAATACCACAGTTCAAAAGCATCAATTCTTCAGTGCTCAGCCTTCTTCACAGTTCAACTCTCACATCCATACATGACCACTGGAAAAACCATAGCCTTGACTAGATGGACCTTTGTTGGTAAAGTAATATCTCTGCTTTTCAATATGCTGTCTAGGTTGGTCATAACTTTTCTTCCAAGGAGTAAGTGTCTTTTAATTTCATGGCTGCAATCACCATCTGCAGTGATTTTGGAGCCCCTGAAAAATGAAGTCTGACATTTTTCCCACTGTTTCCCCATCTATTTCCCAAGGAGAATGGGACCAGATGCCATTAACTTAGTTTTCTGAATGTTGAGCTTTCAGCCAACTTTTTCACTTTCCTCTTTCACTTTCATCAAGAGGCTTTTTAGTTCCTCTTCACTTTCTGCCATAAGGGTGGTGTCATCTGCATATCTGAGGTTATTGATATTTCTCCTGGCAATCTTGATTCCAGCTTGTGCTTCTTCCAGCCCAGCATTTCTCATGATGTACTCTGAATATAAGTTAAATAAGTAGAGTGACAATATACAGCCTTGACGTACTCCTTTTCCTATTTGGGACAAGTCTGTTGTTCCATGTCCAGTTCTAACTATTGCTTCCTGACCTGCATACAGATTTCTCAAGAGGCAGGTCAGGTGGTCTGGTATTCCCATCTCTTTCAGAATTTTTCACAGTTTCTTGTGATCCACACAGTCAAAGGCTTTGGCATAGTCAATAAGGCAGAAGTAGATGTTTTTCTGGAACTCTCTTGCTTTTTCCATGATCTAGCGGATGTTGGCAATTTGATCTCTGGTTCCTCTCATTTTAATTACTAGCATTTAAATACTGGCTAAGCACATTGTTGGCATTGTGGAAGATCGCTACTGCTACTGCTGCTAAGTCGCTTCAGTCGTGTCCGACTCTGTGCAACCCCATAGACGGCAGCCCACCAGGCTCCCCTGTCCCTGGGATTCTCCAGGCAAGAACATTGGAGTGGGTTGCCATTTCCTTCTCCAATGCATGAAAGTGAAAAGTGAAAGTGAAGTCGCTCAGTTGTGTCTGACTCTTAGCAACCCCATGGACTGCAGCCCACCAGGCTCCTCCATCCATGGTATTTTCCAGGCAAGAGTACTGGAGTGTGGAAGATTAAATGTGAATTATTCTTTAAAGAATGCAACTTTAAGAAATTTCTTAAATATCAGATCTGTTCACTCACTGATTTAAATTAGTCATTCTCAAACTTGGAGACTCATAAATGCTGAGTATGTCATTGTATTTCCTTGCAGAATTTACAGACTTCAGTTTGAGAAAGTGAGTGTAGTTGCTCAGTCATGTCTGACTCTTTGAAACTCCATGGACTGTAGCCCACTAGCCTCCTCCATCCATGGGATTCTCCAGGTAAGACTACTGGAGTGGGTTACCATTCCCTTCTCTGGAGATCTTCCCAACCCAGGGATCGAACCCAGGTGTCCTGCATTGCAGGTGGATTCTTTACCATCTGAGCCACCAGGGAAGCCCCTTGATTTCCATTAGAGGCTTCTCAAGATACTTCATAAAATGTTATACAGCTGAATGTGGCTAAATTTTCTTATTTTAGCACTTTAAGACATTTATTGTTAGGGATAATTATGTTTTTGTTAAACTTAATGGTGATTGTATGCAAATTTTAGAATTTGCCACAGGCATACCATTTGTGGTAAACTTGTGGGAATAGTTATTTTTCCTTTTTTTTTTTTTTTCTGTTTGTGGAAAACTGTCAGTATCAGGAATCACTGTCTGCCTCAAAATTGCCGCTGTGGTTGTCTTCTCACATTACTAGAAAATTAAAGCAGAGTTTGTAGCAAACTTGAAAATTATTATACAGCAAAGACTTGTTTTAAGAAATACAGTTAATGAATAAAGGCAAAAGAAAAAGAGCTTAAAAAAATAGAAAGATCAGGAAACTGTTAAATTAACTAGCTAGTCTTATCTTAAAAAAAGTAATAGGTGCTATCTTTGAAGTATCTTTTCATGGATGGAATTTTTTCAGTTTCTCTTCTTTTTAAAAAGTTAACCTCTTTGTTGGTAATTTTTTATTTCTATGCACAGATAAAGTTTGGAGAAAAAATTTAAGCCAAATACACATGTGTACAAAATATGTCTCTATAAATCAGTTTATAGTGAACAGAAATTGACAGCTCAAAAAATTGAAATGCAGTCAAAGGTACTATTCTAAGATACTGTATTAGAAGCCATCACTCTACTTCAATTAAGTGACCTGATACATAAGAAAATAAATCAATATAGATGAATAACAGCAAATTTTATTCATTCTCACAACTTTCTTAAATATGAACATGTTGTATTTTTGTCAAAAACTAGATTTTATTTTGTGAAATTTATTAAAAGTTGGAATGGTACCTGTCTTTCTTTGTATTCTTTTTTATATATGGACAATTAACTACTTTAAAATACTCACTTTAATTCTTATAAAGATTTTAAAAGTAGTGTGAAGATTCTATGACTCATGCAGCAAAGCTCTCTAAAATAAAATCAAAGACAAAATAAAGACACATTTAGTATTCTGAGATTATTCATCATTAAGTTAAACTAGTTTTCATTTTATGTTCAAGCTTAATAGTTAATTTAATTATTTAAAGAAGCTACTTTAATATTACTTATTTAAAAAATAAGCATTTCTCTCTTCACGAGTGTATGCTGAGTCTTCGCAATGTTTGTCTGTCCCGACTGTTCTCTCTCAGGATTTGACTTAATTTAAATCAGTCTCTCTCCCATTGTTAGTACTTCCAACACAAAAGTTTTCCTCATCATGTCAAACTGACTTATTTTTTCATGAACTAAATTTTCCTAGATCTTTTGGTCACTTAAGATCATTGAGAAGTCATGGAGGGTTTTGAGAAAATAAATGGAAATCTAGTTTCTTCCTGGTGAACTGTCAGTTATAATTGTCCTTCGTATTTTCATAAGATAAAATAGACAATTTGATTTAGACATAGTCAATTCTTAAAAGAAAGTTTGAGTTGGTTATACATAAAAATAATCAAGTTTCTAAATGTGTAAAATGCACACAGTTTCTAAAATTCAGCAAATGATTTTCCAGGAAATCATGAAAAATGGCTCTTTTTTAAATTCTGCACATGATAAATGTTCAAAGGTATATTGATTTTGCTAACATTGGGCTATTATGGGAGTGACAAAATAAATTTAAGAAAAAACCTCTGGGTAAAATTTGACATCCCAAATTTGGTTGTATATTGCTTCTTTAAATAATAATTATTTAAATTAATTTATTGCATATAGATCTTTTAAGATAAATAATCATTTACACTTGCATAACTTAAAATGTACAAAATAATCTAACTTTTTTCTTACCTAAAAATGTTGGTATACTATTGAATAAATAAATAACAGAATTTGAGGCATCTCCTAGAACACTGACCCACACTTAGACATCCTAAATTTGCTCCCTAATTTCTTTAATTTTAAGGTTATGATTTCTTTTAAAACCTTAATAAAAACTTACATGATAGGAAATTTTAATCTATGATAATTTTAATGTTTCTTATTACTTTGATTTTTAAAAGTCTGAAAATAATACTAGTGTAATAATTTAGCATGTCATGATATTATTTAATTTAAAACTTGTGCAGGTTGCATTGGGAAAGAAATACAGACTTTATCTGACATAGATTCTCTCAAATGTACTGTAAATGTTGAAAAAACACTATGGAGAAATATTTCACTTGGACTTGGAAGCCGTAAATGCCTTGCAAAAATGCCTGTCAGCAAATTTACGCTATTTTTTTCTGGCTGGTGGAATGGACTGAGAGGATATTCTCTATTTTAGTATTAAATGTGTAGGAAAGTAGGCCACTAACTTACGATAAAGAGATTTAACATGAGTCACAGCACAATTCCTTGCCTTGCCTCAGTATGTAAATAATAAACAACTGTTTTGTATTTATTGTACAGAAAGGATAATATTCATGGTGCTATCCTAGAGGACTGAATATCAAAATTTGATTTGGTTCAGAAAAAACCGGTGGTGCCGTTGACACTAAACTAAGGGTGAGCTGAAGTGCTGATCCAGCAGAAGGCAGAGAGTTTGAGTTCCATTGTGGCAGAGTGTGGGCTTCCTGATGGCTCTGTGGTAAAGAATCTGCCTGCAGTGCAGGAGACTGGACTGGGGTTCAATCCCCTGGAGGAGGGCATGGCAACCCACTCTAGTACTCTTGCCTAGAGAATCCTTGAGTACAGAAGAGCCTGAAGGGCTGCAGTCCATAGTGTCGCAGAGTCGGACACGACTGGAGTGACTAAGGAGCAGCAGCGGCAGCATTGGTAGACTGCATGTCAGTATATTCAAATGGGAGGTGAAACCCCACAATAGTGCTGCCTTGATGCTTAATTGATGAAACTGGAAAATTTTAAATGTTGAAAAAACAGTAGAGAAATAGGGAAGAATATGTGGGAGTCATAGATTTAATACAACTACCTTTCTTCTAGTAAAATTTCTGTTAGACTTTAGGCATTAATTATGAAAAAAGAAAGAAAACCTTTGGGTTGAGGTATATAATTTATCTGCTGATAATTTGCCATTTTGATCTACAAATATAACATTCTCATGTGTTTCAGCATATTATGAAATATCTAACTTGGTCTGACTTTTAATGAGTGTTCAGTAGTAGTCACTTGCTACCTTTTTTTCATATAATGCAATATAGGGTTGGCATATAAGTTGCCTGTAGTAGTCTCTTGTGATCCTTTGTATTTCTCTGGTGTCAGTTGTAAGTTCTCCTTTTTCATTTTGGATTTTATTGATTTGAGTCCTCTTTCTTTTTTCTTAATGAGTCTGGCTAAAAGTTTATCAATATAGTTATTTTTGTCTCTCTTATATTAGCATTCTACAATCCTGTAGAGATTCTAGGGTTTCAGAGTCCTGTTGGAAAAAGCATGGAAAGCAAACTTTCTGAAGACAAGAACAAGAGAGTAAAAGAATCTCAGCATTCAACAAATTTTTATTGAACCTTTACAAATGGCAAAGGGAAGCAGAATAGACATCCTCAGGGAACGTTGTCAGAAGTGGCCATTAAGTAGGATGAAATCTCTTTAAAGCCCCAGGTTTGTCTTTAAATATCACATGATGGTCACAGTCTACAATATGTCCAATAGTTTTTTCTGTTGTTCTTTAGCTCTCAGAGAGTAGATCCAAAATGTTCTCAACCCTCCCATCCCAAACACAGACAAGCATCAACTATGTGAGGTGATGGATGTGTTCATTATCTTGACTTTGGTAATTATTCCACCACATATATATGTATGTATATATGCTAAGTCACTTCAGTCATGTTCGACCCTGTGCAACCCCATAGATGGAAGCCTACCAGGTTGCCCCATCCCTGGGATTCTCAGGCAAGAACACTGGAGTGGGTTGCCATTTCCTTCTCCAATGCCTGAAAGTGAAAAATGAAAGTGAAGTTGCTCAGTCATGTCTGACTCTGTGTGACCCCATGGACTGCAGCCTACCAGGCTCCTCCGTCCATGGGATTTTTCAGGCAAGAGTACTGGAGTGGGGTGCCATTGCCTTCTCTGGTATGTATATATATGTATAAAGGGGATGGAAAGCATGCATTCATGCTTAGTTGCTCGGTCATATCTGACTCCTTGTGACCTTTGGGACTGTAGCCCACCATGCTCCTCTGTCCATGGAATTCTCCAGGCAAGAAAGCTGGGTAGCCGCTTCCTTCTCTGGGGGATCTTGACCCAGGGATTGAACCTGGGTCTCCTGTGTCTCCTGCATTGCAGGTGGTTTGTGATCACGTGGTACACTTTAGATATATAAAATTATACTTATCAATTATTCCTCAATAAAGTTGGGGGGAAAAGAAGAGAACAATGTACAGTGTGGGTTTTTCATCAAGAATATGTGGTCTATCAATTAAATAACTCTGGGTTTACAAGCTGGATTAAATCATGAAACAAGGTTAAGAGGATGTAACTCTTCATTTTGAGGACTGAAGACAGGCCTTGCATTTATTCCTAGAGACCAAACAGTCAATTAGCTATTGCCACAGATCCCTATAGATAATATCTTTCTGATTACTCATCTAGCTATGAAGATTATTATGATAACTCCGCATTTACCTATCTTTGGTGCTTACAAACTGCTTCTTGGTATTTGCCACTCTCGAATCCCCTTGCCTCAATTAAAACCTACTTAAATTTTATCTGAAACAGTTTTATTCTCAGTCTTCATCCATAAAGTGTAGCAAATAAAAGGCTTGTAGTAATGACTGGGTTTCCCTCACTATGGACTTTGTAGTGCCTTTGTAATAACAAAATTCCCTGGGAATGAGAGTGAAATTTTAAAACGCTTTAAAGTGGTATGATGATAAACTACTAGTTAATACAGAAATCCATATAACTCTCTTTTTATAATTATCCAGGACTTGTCTCAATGCCAAAACTATATTCTTATGCATATACATATGTTTATATGTAAGCTTCTATTCATGCCTATGTTCATATAGATTGTACAGTGTTTGAGAGTAGGTGTCATATTTTCCTCTTTGATGGTCATATTCCCGATTTCAATAGTAGCAAAATGGAAATGATACAAATAGGTGAAATTTGAATATAGCATGATGCTCAAAAGCTTGTTTTTTTATCAAATACATTTTTATTTATTTTGGAATCTTTGACCTGCAGCCTATTATTTAAACAGGGCTACTCTAATCCCTTGGTTGGGAAGATCCCTTGGAGAAGTAAATGGTAACCCACTCCAGTATTCTTGGCTGGGAAATTCCATAGACAGAGGAACTAGGTGGGGTACAGTCCATGGGATCGCAAGAGTGCTGGACCTGACTTAGCAACTAAACAGCAACAATTGATCACCAGTCCTTTTGGATTTGTTTGAGTAGCCTGAAGCTGCTAATAACTCGAGAGTACTTTTCTCATCCTTGCATTCTTTACTAGTATGCGTTACTTTTGACGCATATGTATGTATTTGATGCATTACGTACATACATATTCTATATGTCTGCAGTATAGAATGCAAACTGATAACAAAAATTGGAGTTGAAATGAATATAGACAGTTAGTAGAGAATTATGCCACAGCCTAAGCACCAACAGTGGCAATAAATAATAGCTATGGAAGCTTTTGTCAAACCCAGCGTGCTAAGGAAAAGGAAGGAAGAGAGAGAGAAAAACTGCAACAAGAAAGCAGGAAAAGCAAATGGAAGAGTAGGATAAAAATGAAAATAAAGATTTAATAATAAGGGAAGACAAGGCAGTTGGCTTCCAAATCAATTGTCCATTCCTGTGCACATCAGAAGGTTGTTCTGAGGGAAGATTAGGCTGAGATTTAGGTATTAAAATATGCGCCTGACTGTAATTTCCTAATCGTCTTTGCCATCTCCTCAATCCCTGTGTGCATTTAGCTCCCTCTGTTGATTGGTATTGTTCACACACAATGATACTCGCTTTTTGAAGATGCAGCCAAACAAAATTCCATTCCAATATTTTACACTCAAAAGATGAGGAAAATGATCTCTTCTTAGTGATTCTACATTTGTATAAAGCCTCTAAGCACCAACCAAGATGAATTGTTTGCACAGCTCACAACTTTTTCTCCAGGTCTTTATTCTAGTAAAGAAATCTAAGGATTTTGTATCTTTACCACACTGACTCTCTCACATCAACTATTCAAAATTGCAACCACATTAAGGGAAAACTTTGGAAATTTTCCTATTACAAGGCAATCACAATAATTTTCAGTAACCACTAGACCTCTTGTGATTCTATGACTTTAATGTAGTAACAAATCCTTCATTCCCAAATGGGTGAAAGGTACACATTTTTATAATAGCTTAAGTCATGTTTGGAGATAAAACATGAGGACTAGGAACTCCTAGATTTGGAAGATTTTGGAGCAGTTATAACAAAGGATATAAAAATGTTTCACCTATGAATGCTTCATAACATGCAATGTGTGATGCTATGCCTTGTTTCTTACTTTGTGGAGTCTCTCTCAATCATTTTTTTCTTTAGTTTACTAATTTTAGGGAATAAAGTAACATGATTTCATTTTCATGAAATTCACAAACTTTACTCACTTTTTGTTTCTCCTATGTAGCACGATTGATTTCTTAAACTACTGCAGTATGGGTTAGAGAATGCAACTGACTGGGTCATAAGATTTCTGGGATGTCCCAGAGTTTAAATGCATGCTGGACTCTTCTGTTGCCTAGAGTAGAATAAATTGATGGATGAACCCTGCTGTTTCACTCAAGGCCTCAGTGTTCATCTTGTTGAGAATGAAAATGGCCTTATATATTGACTTTTCTATGAGTCTGATGACAAGATCACTTAGTTTCAATTTTCCTGCATTCCCTAGAATCTAGGGTGTGTGTGTGTGTGTGTGTGTGTGTGTGTGTGTGTAGAAGTCAAGGGACTGGTGAGGGGATTAGACATAAAGGAAAATTTATATGAAATTTTGACCTTTATGTTAATTATAAAATGTTTCCCTTCATAGCATTATTTTCTACCATACTCTAACATATTAACAATGGAAGACATGTGAGGTACTTATTGCCTTTATGTTACTCAAGTATCATATGACATAAAAAAAAAAGTCTTTCAATCTGCATTTGGTAAATGAGATATATTGTCAAAAATCAAGAAAACATCCTGGAATCCAAACAGAAGGAAGTTGAGTTAAGCCAAAAATGATTCTATAATGAAGGACTGTTGTGTTGTTCAAGAACCAAGGATGCTAATCTCTTGACTTTTCTTTCTGGGGCCATGTGACTCTGTCTATGTGGGCATCTATTTCATGTCTCTCTGTTTATAGATCTGGTTTTATTGCATTCACAGGATCCTTTATAGATGCCCAGAAATATGCCTATAGTCTCCATAACCTTCTATGACTGACACCTACCGCTAACTTAATGTGGTTTCTGTGTACTACATTTTCATTCTCAAGGGAAAGGATATGATTATCTCAGCTTGTGTCACGTACACATTTCAGATTTAATTAAGAAACTGGGTTGTTGGCCAAGAATAGGGATGTTTCAATATGCACTTCCTGAAAGGTTGTATCAGACTCTCAACAAGAGGTGTAGGAAAGAAAGCAATGACAGATTTAACATTAACATCTACTTTAATATGCAAACAATGCTTTTTCATTTTTTTGTTTATTTTACTTAGTTTTGGCTGTGCTGGGTCTTCGCTGCTACGGGGCTTTCTCTGGTTGTGGGGAGCAGGGGCTACTCTCTAGTTGCGGTGTTTGGGCTTCTCATTGCGGTGGCTTCTCCTGTTGTGGGGCACAGGATCTGGGGCTTGCAGGCTTCCGCAGCTGTGGCACGTGGCCTTAGTCACTGAGGCTCCTGGGTTCTAGAGCTCAGGCTCAATATTTGTGGCTAGTGGGCTTAGTTGCTCCACAGCATGCAGGGTCTTCCTGGATCAGGGATCAAACCCATGTCATGGCATTGCCATAAGCCATCAGTGGGGAGGTGGGGGTCGGGATTGGGAGTTCATGTACACTCGTGGCTGATTCATGTCAATGTATAGCAAAACGAATACAGTACTGTAAAGCAAAACAAACTAAAAAATAAAAATTAATTAAAAAATAAAAATAAAAAAATAAAGTAAAAAAAAATAAAAAAGAAATTTATTAAAAAAAAAGCCTAATTCTACCACTAAAAGTTAAATAGAAAACTGAAGTGTTTTTTCAATAAAACCAATATAAATTCACTCAAGTAGATACCAGGGAATATATCAATGTAGTAAAACTAACCTATCAGTTTATTTTTTTCCCCAGGATATCTCTAAAATTTCTAAAATATGAGAGTTGTTGACAACAGCTTTTTTTTCTATAATATAGTCAATTTCCTATTAGTGAAATTCTGACATTATTCCACTCTTGGCTGAACAGCAGTGTAGCAATAGAAAGTTAGGATGTAACAAAGACAACGTGAAAGTTTTGAAATATATTTTGAGCTCTCTTGACACCATTTGTACAGACAAATGGAATTACTGGAGGATTTGTTCAATTTTACAGTCTGTATTAGGTTTCAGAACTTGCATACATACAAATATTCATTCAGTTGCATAGAGAAAATTTAGAGCCAACAATAACTTTGGTATTTATTAAAAGCAGGTCACTCTTTTAACAGTGAAATGTTTTGTGCTAAAAGCAGGAATAGTTAGCTTTACTAGATTGTTAAGGCTCAAAGAATACAGGATTGGTTTTTGGCAAGAATAATTTATAGCACTCAAAATACTCCTAAAGCCAAATATTGTTATGTTTTTTAAAAAGACAAGGATACCTATCAGATAGCATTGTTCATATAAAGAAAGTATCTGTTTAGGTTGAAGTGAATAGGAACTATTTTGTCTTACTGCAATCAAGTTCTATCTTAGAGACAATGATAAATTATTAATAGTGTCCATTAACCAGTAAGCATGTTAAAATACTGACCTTTTCTATACTTTTATCTACTATTTCTACTAAATTCATTTCTAACATTCTTCACTATCTAAATGTCTTAATATTCTACTTTCTACAACACTCTGTTAAAGGAAGGGAGAAAGGATGAACTAATTAATAATCATTGTGCAGATTAAAATAAGCCACCTGCTTTGCATAAGTAAGCATATTTAATCTTTACAACAACATACTGTAGATGACAGTGTAACATTGAACAACACAAATTTGAACTGACTAGGTCCACTTACATGTGGATTTATTTTCATGAAATAAAATTACAGTACTACCTAAGCCACCGTTGGTTGAATCTGCAAATGCAGAACCTTGGGTACAGAGGGTAGGCTCTAAAGTTATCCTGGGATTTTCCCTCTCGGAGGATCAGTGTCCCAACCTCTGGACTATTCAAGGATCAACAGTATAATATTATTTACAGAAGAAAAATATTGAGTATCAGAAAGATTAGCTAATTTATTTAAAATCAAATAGATAAGATCTGTATATCTATAAAATCCCTTTAAAAAATCCCTTTATGCTGTGTTAATGATTTCTCATTTCTCATTATATTGAGTTGAATGTGCTCAGCCTGGCTTTCACAATCTTCTTAGTTAATCAGCCTTCGTCTGTACTACTCTCCAACAGGTAGCTTCTTTTCCAGTTATCAGTCTGCTTCCACCTCCAGGCCTTATTTTATCCATTCTAGAGCTAGAAGATTCAATCCCTCTTGGATATCAAATCAAAACTTCAATACTCCATGACGACCTCTGCCCTTATGACAGGTAACAGTCCCCGCCCTTTGTTTCTGCTCTGTTGTCGGCCTGCTGTTTTCCCATGTCTTTTTTTGCTGTGTCTAACAAACATCTCTTTGGGCTTCTTAGCCTGTCTTCTTTTCTTCCATAGCATCTCGTCCAGCGTGTACATGTTACTCTATCTCTCACTATCTGGGAAGAAAATGGGCTGCTTCTCCTCCAGAATCTTTATATACTACACAATTGGATACCACATGGCCATACTATATTGTACAAATGTATGTACGCTGTAGGGTGGAGAAAGTATGTAATCTAATAGGATTGATTTAGCACCTGCTTTTATGAATGTTTTAATTCTCCGAAGAAACAAATTCCACGTGAAAGCAGATTTTTATTTCAATGTGAAAATATAAGGAGAGCTTTTTTGTTTTCTTTGTTATACACACACACACAGGCAATTGTGCTACTCTATATCATAATGGATAGCAGAAAGCAAAGAAGGAGAAGGGAGATTTTGTACTTGGCAAAGTACATATCCTTCAATAACCTATTTCTGCCCCTCTGCTTCTGGTATTGTTATCTATTTTCTTGCTTTATGTGACTGACATTAAATCAAAGTTCTGAAAATAATATAGTCAATTAAATAAAATTGGGAGAAATCTTGCATGGTAACTTGAGGAAATTAATGACTTTTAACCTTCATGTCAGAAATAGTGATCCTCCAAAAAGATCAGAGCCTAAGATCTCATGATTTGGCTGCCAGATTTAAGAATCATCAACTGCTTTGTGGTTTCAGACACCATTTCCCCCCCCAGTGAATTACTGCTTACATGGAGCAATTGTAATTCATGTTTTCCTATATTTAGCTGCATTCCAAAGAATTTCAAAAGCATTTCCCTGAGCTCATTTTCCCATCCTCAGTCTGAGGGCATGCAGCAAGAGGGGAATTTTGATGAATGTACTAATATTTTGTATCTTGGAATGTAGATCAGAGGTATTTTCATAGAGAGGTGAAAAGGGATTGGGACTGGTGGGAACAAAAATGATTTCTTCTGGGAATCCTCACTATAGCTGATCATGTTCTTGTATTGAATTTATGATTTGTGCACATCAAGAGAGGTTTCTATATTGACATGCCTCTCCCCTTCGATCTTTTATTTTATCTGAATCTATGCATGTAAATCGGAGAAGGCAATGGCACCCCACTCCAGTACTCTTGCCTGGAAAATCCCATGGATGGAGGAGCCTGGTAGGCTGCAGTCCATGGGGTCACGAAGAGCGGGACACGACTGAACGACTTCACTTTCACTTTTCACTTTCATGCATGGAGAAGGAAAGGGCAACCCACTCCAGTGTTCTTGCCTGGAGAATCCCAAGGATAGGGGAGCCTGGTGGGCTGCCGTCTAAGGGGTTGCACAGAGTCAGACACGACTGAAGCGACTTGGCAGCAGCAGCAGCATGCATGTAAATATGTCATATTTTACCTTTCTATTAATGCTGTTGTTATTGTTCAGTTGCTAAGTCATGTCCAACTCTGTGTGACTCCATAGACTACAGTGTACTAGCCTCCTCTGTCATCCACTATCTCCCAGGGTTTGCTCAAATTCATGTCCATTGAGTCAGTGATGCTATCTAATCATCTCATCCTCTGTCGCCCTCTTCTCCTGCCCTCAATATTTCCCAGCAGCAGGGTCTTTTCCAATGAGTCGGATCTTCGCATCAGGTGGCCAAAATATTGGAGCTTCAGCTTCAGCATCAGTGCTTCCAATGAATATTCAGGGTTGATTTCCAACTGATTCTTCCTCTGTTCTCCTTTTGTCTCTTAGTGGCCTCTATCTTCTTTCACAACTTGCAGGCAAGTTGGGAAAACAGCCTCTTATTGTGGACAGTAACTACAGCCATGAAATTAAAAGACTCTTGCTCCTTGGAAGGAATGCTCTCCATGCAGTCCAAGGGAATCTCAAGAGTCTTCTCTAGGACCACAGTACAAAAACATCAGTTCTTTGGTGCTCAGTCTTCCTTATGGTGCAACTCTCATGTCTGAACATGACTACTGGCAAAACCATGGCTTTCAGTATACAGGTTTTTGTCATCAAACTGATGTTTCTACTTTTTAATATGCTGTCTGGGTTTGTCAGAGCATTCCTTCCAAGGAGCAAGAGTCTTTTAATTTCATGGCTGCAGTTACTGTCCACAGTAAGAGGCTGTTTTCCCAACTTGCCTGCAAGTTGTGAAAGAAGATAGAGGCCACTAAAAGACAAAAGGAGAACAGAGGAAGAATCAGTTGTTCTAATTTAATAATTAATCTCATTTCCCTCCATAACTAGGATAGAAAATATTCAGTAGCTTTTGACCCCAAAACCATCAAACATGGGGTCCACAACCTCAAAAAAAGAATGTGTTAGCTTTCCTTGGGTCTGACTTTTTTTTGAGAGTGCACATAAGTGTGTGTCATCCTTCCTAACAGGTCGAGGCAGAGAGAGAGACGGGCAGGATAACTCCTCAGTCTCAGATCAATGAAAGTGCTTGAAAACTGGTGCCTCAATATCTTTTGCAAGAAATTCTTAATTCTTGTAGTTGTACATATCCAGTTGTTTTTTTCTTTCTCTCTTTAGGTTTTTGTTACACTACATTTGTAATTTAAAATTAACCCCTAATGCTACAAAGGAAATCATCTCATCAAAATTAGGCCAAAGGTAGATTTAATCTATCAATTGGAAATTTCATTCAAAAAATCAATATTTTATAACCTGTGATTGGTATGAACTTGTAGTTCCAATATCATTTAGATGTAGGAAATTTGTGACTACTATTCTACTATTTATTTTTTCCAGTAGAATTTTTTGATAGATTCCAAGGATTTTATGATAGTTATATAATTTCTATTTTACTCAAATAATCACCTTTTAATTGACTTGAAGACTCTGTTGAGTGAGGCCATATTTTATCTCCTTAAAACTGTCCTTCTATAAATTAATATCCATTTTAAAATTTTGTTTTGTTTCGACATCAGAAGGCATTAATACATCTTTGTTGAATGAATAAATGATTAATTAGTTCTGAGTATGAATGGTCAAATAATAAGCAAGCTTTTTTTTACCCTTTTAAAAAAGTTCTGTTTATAATTTTTTATCAATAAATAAACTTCCTCATATATGACTCATATTTCATGAGTAACTTACCCAGGCACATACTAAACATTTTGGTAACATAAGACTATATTAGACTCAGCCCTTGTCATCCATCAACTTTCAGTCTAGTTGTGAGTTCCTGGGAAATACTTCAGTTTTGACACTACAGAAATCTCATGCCAGAATTTTTTTTTTTTTTTTTTGCTAGTACCAATTAAAGATATTTTCCCTCAAGTTTCAGAGGCCAAAGTATACAACGTCTGCAAATTACCTGACTCCAGAAATGAGATCTTGTGTCAGCATCACAAAGAAAGCCCAAAGTCACCAACCATAGCATTTTTAAAAGTCAAACATCCTTCCCTAGTGGCCCCAGTGGATATACAAAAATCAGAGGATGAAAAAGTGGCATTCCTCACCTGTCTCCACATATTTCCTTGTCAGAGCTGCTTCACCTTAGCTATG
This sequence comes from Aepyceros melampus, assembly GCA_006408695.1. Lineage (NCBI taxonomy): Eukaryota > Metazoa > Chordata > Mammalia > Artiodactyla > Bovidae > Aepyceros > Aepyceros melampus. Next base: position 272,471 of record SJXQ01009939.1, read on the forward strand.
CTGGCAGCCAATGTGTTTGGACTAGAAAAGCAGAAATGATGTCAAAAGTCTTTTCAAAGTCCAAGAAGCTTTTGCCTTCTTTGTGCAAGAGCTTCAGTATAGCTGAAGATACCTAGATTCCATTTTCTAATTTAAAAGAAATATGACTGCTTCTAATGCTAACTAGTAAGAAGTTACTGACAGTGTCAGAAACCTGGAACTTACTGGATCAATGAGAAGGGACTTCTGGCCTTTCAGGCAGATGAGGATCCGAAGAAGCTGAGCCATGGAATCCCACCAAAACCACGACGCAGTAACGCTGCCACTCTGCTTCTATCCCTGCTACAGAAGACATGTGAAACATTTTTTATACAGTTCTCAACTTGTGGTAAGGAATTAAGCCCAAACATTTTTGTCAACCATGCATTTTGATTTACTAAACATTCAAGAATGCACTTTCTTTTCTTCCTTCCATAGATTTCTGTCATGATTTTATTATTTTTTTTAAATGCATGACTTTGTCTCTACTAATTCATTCCCAGAAGTGCTTACATGTGTATAATGCATTCACAGTCCTTTCTTTAGTTCTCTGAGGACTGCAGCACACTGAAGCAGGAAGACAGTGGTGTGAACACCAAATGAAATCAAGCAATTGCCGGTATCTAACAGGCTTCGCTGCTGGGGCCTCGTAAAGATAAATACTCATCCATCCAGCGCCTTCATTTCTGTAATGTCTCACTGTCCAACTTAATAAATGCTTTCTTGCTGGTTTTTTGGCATCTCTTTGAATGAGGAATGTAAACTGAAAAGGCCTAGGAGAAAAAACTGGCACAAAACTCAGTGATGAATAATATCAGGAGACACACAGACTAGCTCAGTAGTCCCATAAGCAGTGCCACGGTCTCTACCAAAGTACAGATGGATTTGCTGCCTGGGATGCGGCTGTTATATAAATTCCAGATACATGAAAAAATAAGAGAAAAAATAAGGACAAAACCAGGTCTAATTTTGTGCAAATGGCAGATAAGTATAAGACAAGAGATTTATAGAAAGGATATTAAAGATAATTTAAAGTTTAGTAAACAGAACCATCAACATATATAGGGGCTTCCCTGGTGGCTCAGATGGTAAAGAATGTGCCTCCAATGGGGGGAAAACCTGGGTTCAGTCCCTGAGTCAGGAAGATTTTCTGGAGCAGAGAATGACAACCCATTCCAGTAATCTTGCCTGGAGAATTCCATGGACAGAGGAGCCTGGAGGGCTACAATCCACGGGGTCACAAAGTGTCGGACATGACTGAGAGACTAACACACACAACACATCAACGTATATTTAATCTTTAGATATTGAAAAAGAGAAAACACAATGCGTGTTTTTCTAAGAGTACTTCAAAAATTTGGGAGAAAGTTCCAGCAAAATTAGACAGAAACTAATATTTAGTTTTCTCTGTATTTATACTATGTCATGAACTATTACTGTTTAAAAGTCTAAAAAGCCCCTGGAAAATTATGCCTATCTTTCCCAAGCTGAATACCACTTTAAAAAAAAAATTCATCTTGGTGCTGAAGAGTCTGACTAAACTTCAGTTCAAACATTATTACCCAAAGAAGCCCTCTGTTTTTCATATTAAAGTTTCTATTTTCTTTTCACATATTAGAGAGCTTTTCCCAAGCTATCCTGTTCAAATCTCTGATTCGAATTTTTACCTCATCTGCCCAGATAATCTGAAATGAGTATCTGTTAACTCAGACCCACCCAGTAGGTGAGTAGTTTGGTTACTAACTATCCTTTAGGCCTTTGGGAAAGCAATTTTGTGCATAGTGGATGGAAGTGAGGGATTAGGACAGCGTTCCCGTGGGCAACCTTCCCCTAGGATCCCTGGATGGATGTTAGATTGGACAGTGAGGCAATGGAGAATATGTTACTTAACGTTTCCAGGGTTCTTTCAAGTCAGTAACAAAGATCCTTATAACTAGAAAGTTTCCCTCATGTTCCAAGATGATTTTTGGAGCTCTACCCTTTCTATCCATCAGAAGCAAGGAGAGAGAGGTGAACCCTCTCTCACCGTTTGAACTTTTTCTTTACAATCCACTGGCCAGAATTGAGGGTCACGCCATGTTGCAAGAAAGGCTGAGAAATGTTGCCATTTCTCCAAATAGCCATGGGAAGACTCTTGAGAGTCCCTTGGACTGCAAGGAGATCCAACCAGTCCATTCTGAAGGAGATCAGCCCTGGGATTTCTTTGGAAGGAATGATGCTAAAGCTGAAGCTCCAGTACTTTGGTCACCTCATGCGTAGAGCTGACTCATTGGAAAAGACCCTGATGCTGGGAGGGATTGGGGGCAGGAGGAGAAAGGGACGACCGAGGATGAGATGGCTGGATGGCATTACAGACTCGATGGACGTGAGTCTGAGTGAACTCCGGGAGATGGTGATGGACAGGGAGGCCTGGCGGGCTGCGATTCAGGGGGTCACAGTCAGACACGACTGAGCGACTGAACTGAACTGAACTGAACTAGCAAAACATAAAAAATGAGAGTCTAAGGAATAAAGAGACTATGGAACCATAACTAGAGAGAAACTCTGGTGCGTGACAATCAGATACAGTGCAGCAAAATAATAATAATAAGTAGTAAGATTCAAACCCAGAACTGTCTGATTTCTAAGCCCCTGCCCTCTCCGTTGCCACAGTAAGGTTTATTGAAGAAAAGAATATTTTACTATAAATGACTGCATCTGTGTTTACATGCACATATGTGTAAGCGGTCAGCACAGAGAATAGTTAAGAGCATGATTTTGGAATCAGCAGCCCTGAGTTCCAATTTTGGCTCTGCCGAGACTGGGGCTAGGGTGTAAATGAGGCATCACCTCAGGCTCTAAATTTAGGGAGATGCCAAAAAACTCAGTAATCCAGATAAATAATACTTGACTGCAATGCTTTTAAAAGTCAAAATTAATGCAAAAAATAATCCTTGATGAATAAGCTATGTACACAATTTAAATAAAGTCCAGATCTGACCTTGAAAAAAAAAGCCAGACTATGGATATTGGGGGACAAATAGCAGTATGTGTCTCAGTTAAAAAAGGCTAGAACTGTTTATTTAAATAAAGAAAATGCTTGTTTATAATGTTCATCATTGTTCTTCAAAAATAAAAATAACTCTTCTAAATTTTGCATCAGTGTATTGGAATTAGGTCAGCTTTATATTCCCTGGGAGGAAGTTGCTGCTGCTATGTCGCTTCAGTGTGTCCGACTCTGTGCAACCCCATAGACGGCAGCCACCAGGCTCCTCCATCCCTGGGATTCTCCAGACAAGAACACTGGAGTGGGTTGCCATTTCCTTCTCCAATGCAGGAAAGTGAAAAGTGAAAGTGAAGTCGCTCAGTCATGGAAGTTATCCCAGTCAAAATTTTATGAGTTTTTATGTGCTTTTAATAGTCATTCATAATCTGTTAACAGTTTATCTCATACATTAAAATGACTTCCCTGATGGTCCACTAGTTAAGAATCTGTTTGGGGAACTAAGATCCTGCATGTCACAAAGCATGATCAAAAAATAAAATGAAGTTTTCTAAATAATGACATTTCAGTGAGCACACACATTTTCCAACTCAAACTATTTACCTCTGTAGATAATTATAACATCTTAAGTTTTACTTAAACTCTTTGTTGTTGTTCATTGCCCAGTTATATTCAACTTTGCGACCCCATGGACTGCAGCACACCAGGCCTCCCTGTCCCTCACCATCTCCCAAAGTTTGCCCAAGTTCATGTCCATTGCATTTGGTGATGCCATCTAGCCATCTCATCCTCTGATGCCCTCTTCTTCTGCCCTCAATCTTACCCAGTATCAGGGACTTTTCCAATGAGTCACCAGATGATCAAATACTAGAGTTTCAGCTTCAGCATCAGTCCTTCTAATGAGTATTCAGGGTTGTTTTACCTTAAGACTGACTGGTTTAGAATTGAATTCTAAATATAGAATTCAATTCTAAATTGTAGCCCCTATCTGTGGGTTTCAAATATGGCACTAGTGGTAAAGAACCCATGCAGAAGAGATGCAGGTTTGATCCCTGGGCCAGGAAGATCTCTTGGAGCAGGCATGGCAACCCATTCCAATATCCTTGCCTGGAGAATCCCATGGTCAGAGGAGCCTGGCGGGCTACAGTCCATAGGGTTGCAAAAGAGTTGGAAATGACTGAAGCGATTTAGCATGCGTAACCTATTCTTAGTTTGTCCCTTTGTTGCTTATGGCCCATAAGAACAGTTATAAGCACTGTGTGAAAATTGTATGTTAGTACATGAAAGTTAGGAGAGTACCTGCATTTGCTGGAGTCAAGGACTCATGAATACTTCTGATAAGTCTTTTGGCCAAACTGAATGTGTCAACTTCTTGCAGAACTGCTTTCTATAAGAAAGAACAAGAAAAGTACAATTGGGCTGTGGTTCATATTTACTCATCTTAATCCTAAACACTATTAAGTTGTCAATAAGAAAGTGTTCTATAGAAATACACATGGGTGTTTACCATGTGAGCTGGACTGGAAATACAATGGTGGGTAAAATCCATGACAATAGCCCTCAAACTACTTGTGATTCAACTTTAGATTTTTTATAAAACAGGCATCAAAAAATTCATAATCATTAAGATGATACATTTACATTCTAATAGTTGTATTTGTAAATGGCAGAAACAAGGGAACGTATGAGAAGTTTATCCTTTTTACCATGCTTAAGAAAAAAGAAGTTTTGGACCAGCACAACTTAATGCATGTATAGAGTAGGTTTCAATTCCATTAGGAATGTATCTGGTGTAGCTGTAAAATAAGCACAACGCTGGGGCAGTGTTTAAAGCATACTCAACACCTTATGGGTGAAAGACGGGTGTTGGTGACTTCATGCAGCTCGCTTCCTTCCCACTGACTCTGCTTTGCTATGGCATCTTGCTTACCTATTGCTGTGTAACAAATTACCCCTAAACTGAGTAGCTGAGAGCAGTAGGCATTAATCATGTTATAATTCCAGTGATTCAGGAAATCAAGCCATGACTTTGCTGGAGATGTCTCCCAGTGTTGGCTGGGACTACAGTCATTTCAAAGGTCTTTTGAGAGAGAATCTGCTTTCAAGTTCATTCACATAGCTGTTGATTGGCCTCACATCCTTCCTGGCTCTTCACTGAGACACCAACTTCTTGCCATGTAGATCTTTCCACACGGCAGCTTACAATAGTGCAGTTGGCTTTCCTTAGAGAGAGTAATTGAATGAGCAAAAGAAGGAGTACCCTAGATGGAAGACACTGTCTCTTTATTATCTAATTTTGGAAGTAAGTTTACATCACTTTGGCCATTTTCATTCATTTCAAGGGCCAGCCCACACCCAAAAGGAGGACATTCAACACAGATACAAATATCAGGAGGCAGAAAATCACTGGAGAGCATTTAGAGAATTCCTACCACATCTTGTGAATTAACCTGACATGTAAGGAAACACATGGACTCTAGGGACAGTCCTCAGACTTAACGTAGAATCTGCGCTCTACACCTTCCTAACTGTATGAACATGGGCAAGGCTCCAGTTTCTGTTCTGAAGATAAATAAATGAGTGCTAAGATATTCTATCGTCCCTCAGTTGAAAATACATCAAAATGGGCAGTCACTGGTAACTTTGATGACTGTGTTTAGGATTAAATAGCATAACTTGTACTTAACCTATAAGAGGCATGCAGCAGGTATCTCCCTGTCACTGGTAGAAGTAACAGATTATTTGTAAATTCAAGAAAGGCAGCTGTCCACAGTGACTGTCCCATGAACTTCCTCCGTTCAGCATTGGTGCCTTCTTGCAGAATAACCAACATATTTATATCTTCAGAATTCAGTAAAAGTGGTGGTTATTTTGGACCATTTTCTGTCAGAAGCAGAATATTATGACCAACTGAAAGGAGATATTTTTTCAGAGGTTTTTTTTCTCTTCCTGGTACTTGAGTTCAGCCAAAATACAGCAATTCCTCATTATCCCCAGTTAATAGTTAGACCTCTAAACGGTCTACTTTGTACTCAGTAATGACAACATAACTGGAGTGTTTTGATAATTTCTAGATGTTACATTTTAGAAGGAGGCATGGACAACTGGGAATATGTCCAGAAAGAATGATCAGATTGATGAGTGGACTATAAAATCAGCCACATGTCATATTAAAGATGAACTATTAGAAAGAGAATATCCATTTAGAGCAGAGAAGACTATTGTGGTATACGGTGCATGCATGTGTGTGTAATAACTTCAGTCGTGTCCAAACTGTTTGGGATATTATGGACTGTAGCCCACCAGGCTCCTCTGTCCATGGGATTCTCCAGGCAAGAATACTGGAGTGGGTTGCCGTGCCCTCCTCCAGGGGATCTTCCCCATCCAAGGATCAGACCCACAACTCCTGCAGCTCCTGCATTGCAGACATATTCTCTACCGCTGCGCTACTGTGGAAGACCTGTGGTATATGATAACCACCTTCAAATATTTTAAACTGTGGTGTTAAAGATTATACAGATATTTATTATTTTGAAAGTTATCGCTGACACAAATATATTTCTAGGTCATTATAGAGAAAGTTTTCAGAAAAAGGTAAGATGGACAGAATTGTATTTGAATGTTAGTTCTGCTTCCTAACAACTGACCTTAAGAAGTTCACTTATCTCTAAGTCTTAGTTTCTGAATCTGTAAATTCACAATAACAATGATATATTATGGATCTATCATTTGCCATGCACTGAACAGGTTGCTTTGTATATGGCATTAATAGTGCTAAAGATGGTTATTATTTTTTCTTTTACACATAAGTGGGGAGCTGTATGGCAATAAGTTTCAACCATTTGCTGGAGTTTCTCTTTGGTATTTGTGTTTGCACTTGAAGCAAGCTGGTACAGAATATCTAAGTGCAGTTACTTCCTGTGTGATCAATCTCCTATTAATAATCTCTCACTTTTATATGGTTCATAGTCTATTCAGAGTAGAAATTGAAAATGAGTACATGGAGTGGATTTTTAAACTCCCAAGGCAATGAGATGTTATGATTTATAGGATTCATCAATTTCTCTTCACAAATACTTTTAGCTAATTAAAAGGTTAAAGAAAAAAATTCAAGTCTTAGGGATGTTGAAGTAACATCAGGTGGGTTTTTTTTTTTTCCTTTTTATGGCCAATATTAGAAAACTATGAGAATTCAGATTTTTCTTTGATAAAGTATTGATAAGGTCACATGACCTCTGAATATCAGAAATTTTTCCTATGAAATGAGAAAAGTACAATAGGTGGTTTCTCTTAGTTTCATTTAGCTGAATCTGTATAAATAGACAGAAAATTACTATATGAAGTGGGTATGACAAATTAATAGACTTCCTTGGGTTTTACTTCTTATGTTCACATATCATGAATTATGTAAATGAAGTGTCATCACCTTTTATATTTATTTATACTTATCCAATGTAGTGTTTTGCTCAGGTTGCATAGGTTTATTCCATTAGGACTTGAGTGGAAATCATCACATATATCAGTTTGCAAGTACAGTGGTTTTGGCCATAAATATAACTACAAAGTTTAAAATTTTTTAAATTATACAACATTTGTTGTCTTAAGAAGGATTTTAATTTTTATTTATAATTAAAAGAAACAGTGAGGTAAAGTTACATAAATAAAAGGAAAACAAAGGATTAGAGAAACCATGATAAACATAGAAGGCAAGGAGATACGGCCTATTCAGAACTGAAATCCTCAATAAATAAAACTAAAATTTAGAAAGAGAACCCATGATTAAAATTATAATTCAATATAATTTTTTTAAGAAATAAAGGAATATTTGAACCTAAATATTTAAAATGTACAATGCATGTGAAAAAAAAAAGATCCAGGATGGTTAGTGCTAAGATGTTAAGATATTATTGGACTTGAAAGAGAAAGAAAAAATCCTTTATGCAACAGTAAAAAAATAAACGTCATCTGTAATAGGGGAAGGATCAGACAGTCCCAGATTTCCCGCACAGCATTCAAGGACATTCAGTGAATAAAATTTACTTAGCAAACTTAATAAAATAAACTTTACTTAAGGATTTCATGTCCAGTGAAAGTATTCTTAAAGTAGTAAAAAAACAAAAAAAATTGTAATTATTTGCAGGCAAAAATTTTTTGAGCTTTTTTGGAGAAATCTATTAGAAGATGAAGTTCATCTCACCACATGATAAATAAGGTAACTACAGCAAAACTTTATGTGAGTACACTGGTCAATGTTGAACTACATCTAAAATACATAGAAAAACATTTTACAGTACTTGGACTCTGTTCTTAGTTCTGACATATTAACTGCAGGTATCACGGTGACAGATGAAAATGTAAATATGATATGTCTTCACAATATACACATTAACCTCATAATTTAAAACCGGGGCTTACAGAAAGCTTGAGTTCACTTCATGTAAATATTGGGGAGCAAATGACTTCATTTCAAACTGGAACAAATCAAGGAACAGAAGTATAAATCGATTTAATATATTAAAGTAAACACTGAGAAAGTAAGTTTATTAACTAAATTTAAATGATGGAATAAGGCAAGGGTAAGAAAATGAAAGGTGCATGCTCAGTCACATCTGATTCTGGACCCTATGTAGTCCACCAGCCTCCTCTGTCGATGGGATCTTTCAGGCAAGGATACTGGAGCAGGTTATCATTTCCTACTCCAGAGTATCTTCCCAACCCAGGGATCAAACCTGAGTCTCCCACATCTCCTGCATGGGCAGGTGGATTCTTCACGACTGAGCCACCTGGTAAGCCCTAAGAAAAAGAAAAAGTTATACTGCATGTGATAAAGGAACAAAGGACACAGTTTTTTTTTTTCTTCCTGTATTTTCAAAATACAGAGCTGAAAGTAAGATTGTTGTTCAATCACTAAGTCATATCTGATTCTTTTGCAACCCCATGGACTACAGCCAGCCAGGCTCCTCTGTCCGTGGGCTTCGCAGGAAAGAATACTGAAGTGGATTCCCATTTCCTCCTCCAGGGGATCTTCCCAGCCCAGGAATCAAACCCACATTTCCTGAGTCTCCTGCATTGGGAGGTGAATTCTTTACCACTGGGCCACCAGGGAAGATATCAAGTTATAAGAGTAATCCATATAATAATATTTAAAAATCAGTATTTTAATAATTACAAATATACACACCATATAAAGAAAAAACATTACATTCTGAAAAACTTTTTGAAAACTATAAAAATAGAAAACAATAACACAAAGTGAAGTCAGAACTAAGACCAGACATATTCACATTATCAAATATCAAATGCTTATTTATGGTTGCCAGGGGGAAGGGATAGTTAAGAGAGTTTAGGAAAATCAAGTACACACTGCTATATTCAAAATGAATTACCAGCAAGGACCTATTGTACAGCACATGGAACTCTGCTCAATTTTTATTTAAAAAATAATAGTTTTAGATTGATTCATAAAGCAAAACCTAACTCTGTACTATGTATATGACATACATGTAAAACCTAAAAAAAAATGTAAATAAAATATTTACAAGTAGGCAATGTATATCAAGCAAATGAAAATAAACAAAAGGTATCAGAAATGGCAGTGTAGCTTGTGGCAGAACAATCTTTGATTTCAGTATAAGTGTAAAAACAAGAATTATGTACACACTCATGCACACACATGTACCCAATCTGTTTTGAGACACTGGGGGGTTAAGCATAAAGATCTCAGGGAGAGTCAAAGATACCAGAGACACAAGTGGTAAAGACAGGAAAAAAAAAAAAAAACAACCCACCACTTTTCCTTTTGACATTTGTCATTTTGTGAGCTGCAGCTGAAAAAATGAGAAACTAAGAAGTCTCCTGCAGTCCTTTCAGAATCTGGAAACAAAAATTGGACTTATGAGAAAGATTTGACATATAATCCAAGCTGCCAGATGAAACTTCTACTGGGCTGCTCTTTGAAAGTAAGGGAGAAACAGACTAGACTAACCCTCCTAAAGATTTAGAAAAGATTCAATTCCTGATTGGATTAAAGTTATCTGCCTTCAGCCTGTTTGCATAAAACAAAAAATGAATCATCTCTTGGAGAAGATAACATCATCTCAAACTTCAAATTATCCCTACAATTTTTTACTTAAAATGTTGGTGATTTAGTCAAAATACTACCAGACAGAAAAGATGACAAAAGAACAAAGAGGAAAAACAGCTGATAGGAACAGAACCACAGGGGATACAGGTACTGGAGTTAGTGGATGCAAGCAAAAGCTGATTGTTCTTGGACTTCTAAGTAGGATTTAAAAGGTCATGTCAAGCTTATAGTCTCACAGTTCATAACAAAGGAAAAAAGATAAATTACAAAAAAAACTTTTGAAAAGGCATCATGGAACTGTGGGAGCTATGAGAACAAAATGGTGCTAAATTATATAGAGAGGAAAAACATTCAGAGGTGAGTAGATAAATAGCAGTTGATTTTTTATATGAGGGAATTTGCCAGTTCTTGGTGTGAGCTGAAGTTTGTGGTTTGGCTCAGACAGAGAGAAACATTTAAAAGAAGGAGAAACCAATGTAGCCTTTAGAAGTCACTTGGGGATAGAGAGACAAAATTGAAGGTTTGAAGTCCACAGATACATAACCATTTTCCACAAAAGACATTTGCTATATTCTAAGACTATGTAAGAGGCTGAAATATAAACTAAAATCTTTTTAAATTCAACGTGAAATTTATTGCAGTCTCATAGGACTTGGGAAACAAATGCTTGAAAATAGAAAAGGCAAGAAACAAACAAACAAAAGATCCTGATGCTGGGAAAGATTGAAGGCAGGAGGAAAAGGGGACAACAGAGGATGAGACGGTTGGATGGCATCACTGACTCAATGGACATGAGTTTGAGCAAACTCCAGGAGATGGTGAAGGACAGGAAAGTCTGGCACGCTGCAGTCCATGGGGTCACAGAGAGTCGGACATGACTGAGTGACTAAACAAAAACAAAGAAACAAAAGTCCTAGAGTATAGTATATTGGAAAGACCTTGATGCTGAGAAGGATTGAGGGCAGGAGGGGAACGGGGTAACAGAGGGTGAGATGGTTAGATAGCATCACAGACTCAACAGATAGGAATTTGAGCAAACTCTGGGAGATAGTGAAAGACAGGGAAGCTTGACATGCTGCAGTCCATGGGTTCGCAGAGAGTTAGACATGATTGAGCAACTGAACAACAGCAAATGGTACATTGCACTGAGGGTTTATAGCCACTTTTTGCTAACCAATCTGAGTATGGCAATAAGTTGAGAAACCAGGCCTCTGGCAGACCATTCATCATTAGAGGAATATATTTGAGGAGTACAATATTTATACAGCTTCAAAAAAAAAAAGAAAAAAAAGTCTCCCACACATTGTTTGGTAGATACTAGGGGAAAAGGATATTTATACAGTGAAAAAATCTGACAGTCTCCATCTTAACAAAGTGACTAAAATCAACATCACCAAGAAAGCAGCGAACAAATATTGTGTGCCTCTTGAAATGGAATATCAAGAAGGACACATCACTTACATAGTATTCCTACCAGGATAATCTGAATCTAATACATAATCTGAATCTACTCATGAAAAATTATCAGACAATCCAAACTGGAGAACTTTCTTCAAAATAGCTGGCATGTATTCTTTAAAAAAAATACAAGAAGTCACTTTATGAAAGACACAGTGTTGTGTCAGTCCTAGGCAGTCGATAGTGATGTTCTTGGCTAGGAATTCTGAAGCTCTCACCCGGACCCTGTATTTACTGTAGCAAGTCCCACAAACACTACCCCCACTACCACCAAGGCCAGTGTTGTGGCTGGACTAGCCTTTGTGGTTCTTGTTATGACCACAGGACACATCTCAGCAAAACTACCAGGGAACATTAAAGAAAAAGATTTATTACTCCCAGGTCCTGGGGGGTACATGGCATGCCTGAGGGCCACACAGAGAGGTCACAGGCAGAGAGAGAAGGAGGAAGCATGGACCTGGGGCTTTGTCTGTCTTAGGGTCTCAAAGATGAAGTGCCAGGGTTTCACGGGTTCACTCTTTGTTGGTGAATTTAAAGCATAAGATGGGAAATTAAAATGCAAAAAGGGAAAAGTAGGATCACTTTAAGCTGTCAATTATCTACATTTCCTAGGACTTTATGGAAGGAGGAGTTCATGAATGGGAGCAACCTGGTCCTTACCTAGTCCTGTGGCTAATAGCTGTACCATAGAGCTGACAGTGGTCTATTCAAGATGGATGCCTGAAATGGATGCCTCAGCAATCAAAAGTTTAATTGTCAGACATTTACACTACACAAAGAAAGACTGAGGATTTCTTCAGTTTTTAGATTCTTCTTTATCTTAATACTTCTAGATTAAAGGAGATAAAAGAACATAACAAGTAAACACAGGCAGGATTTTGCACTGGGATACTTGATCAAAAAATACATATATATGGTATAAAGGACAACATTGAGACAACAGGTTAAATAATTTTGTATTAAATGTTTAATTTTCTGAACTTAAGAAGGCTATGTTTCATGTAAGAAAATGTCCTATTTCTTAAGAAGTGTACACTGAAGTATTCAAGGGCTGAAGGGTCATGACAATCTGACACTGAAGTGTTTCAGCTGATACTTAGCATGTATGTCTGTGTGTAGAGAAGAAGGTATGGCAAAACAATATTAACAGCGGTCACTGTAGGTGAGTGTACACGAGAGTTCATTGTAATATTCCTGAACTTTCTTTTCAGGATCTAATATTTTTTAGTAAAAAATTGTAAACCTCTGGAGAGGTATGAAATAAGAATAAAAGCAAACAGAGGTAGACTTAGTCGTGGTATTTCAGTGAGACTGTGCTCATTCTGATAAGTCAGCTCATCACTGGAGAGCAGTGATCTGCTGCTGCTGCTGCTGCTGCTGCTAAGTCGCGTTACTTGTGTCTGACTCTGTGCGACCCCATAGACAGCAGTCCACCAGGCTCCTCTGTCCCCGGGATTCTCCAGGCAAGAACACTGGAGTGGGCTGCCATTTCTAGACCTGAATTATAAGAGATCTTAAATTTCAGACAGCAGGAATATGATACTCAACCACATTTGGACCTACACAGAGAAATAAAGAATGCTGGAGACAGAAGAAAAGAGAGAAAATAATTGTTTTCTTACTTTTAATTGCTCTAAAACTTAACTGATTTTCTAAAATAGGAGTTGGCAACTTTTTCTGTAATGCATCAGATAGCAAATATTTTTCAGCTTTGTGGGCCAAATGGACTTTGTTGCAATTACTCAACTTTGCCTTTATAGTACTAAAGCAGCCATAAACAACACATAAGAAATAGGAATGGTTGGATTTCAATAAAACTTCATCCTTTTGTCAACACAGGGTATATATTTGTGTCATAGGAATCTCTCTATGGTGTTCTAAGTGCCATACTCTACATGTTGGCCCTTACTGTTTTCTTTTTTCTGGCACACATTATCTTCTCAATCTTTATTTATTTTCTTGTTTTATTCAATCTTTATTTTCAGGACTCAGTTCAGGCATCATCTTTTTAAGGACTCATTTTCAACACCTTTATCTCTAACAGGCAGAGTAAGTTTTCTTTCCAGTCTGTATGACTCCATAGAAACTTATGCCTTTTAGCTATTTCTCTGACTTAATTTATGATCTTTGGAAGATATTTAATATCCCTAAATCTCAATTCTTTTATCTAAGATAATAACAGTACTTACATTACAGGGCTGTTGTGAGAATACTTATGAATTACTTAACATAGAGACTGCTCCATAGAAAGCATTTAAACCATGAAAAATGTATAATACTTTGTGAAGATGATGACTATTCCTTTATCATTCTACTTAGTGGTGAATAATAAAGGCCAAGAGTAAATTATATTTTGTTTTACAATACTTTTATAAAATATGTTTGGTTTGTGTAAAAGTTATAATAAGGTACTTAGCTATATTTGGAATTTTTTGTTATTTTAATAGCAATAAGATGTATTAAATCAGAAGAATGTGTCTTAGTCAGTAAGATATATGAAGATGCAGGTAAGATAAGAAAAGATAAATGTTATGGTGTCTGTATTTCTCAACCACCAGAGTAAAGTAAGCCAAGAACATAGTTGGAAGGGGACCAAGTGAAGCAGGGTCCAACTGAGCTCTTCAGCTACAAGTCCTGACTGAACTGGACACAAGGCCTTGTTCACACCAAAGAGTACAGCAGCTATGAAGGGATGGCTTAACTAACATCAACCCACAGGAGCAAGCAGATGGGAAGTTTGGAAGGGACAGTGAGTAGAGGTGATGAGAACTGAGTGGTGAATCAAGTGAGCAACAAAATGCATGCTTGAAAATATCTTAGGTGTGGCATGTGTCTATAATTTCTTTAGTTGGTATTTTAAGACCATTATAAATAAAATGAATGTGGAGACACAGGTTGCCTCATCTTTTAGTAGCTTTGCTTAAAAACAAAAAATAAATTCCTGAACAAAAATGATGAACAAGGAATTGCACATAAATTAGCTTGGCTAAAATCTCCAGAGAGGATTAAATCTACCCCAAGGACACAGGGTACAGAGTCAATATATATTTTTTATATCTTATTGAAATTATGTCTTAATTTTTACTCAAAGTAACTCATGCACATATTTAGTACCAAAGGAATTTTTTTTACTCAGTGTCCTCTGTATTGCCTTCCCCTAGACTACCTGCAAGGAGCAATAATACTTTTAGTTATATCTTTTGGTATTAGCCTTCATTTCTCCAATTTTCATAACCCAAATGACATGATTGTACCTCTTTTCCTTGATTTACAGTTTTAAGATCTGAAATGGACTTCTCATTATTTTGAAAAAGAATGTAAATTTCTTTCATGCAGATTATTACCTACCAATGCAGCATATCATCATTATTAGGTAATAATGTATAACTATGAATATATAAATTTATAGTATAAATTAATCATTCAGACAAGTCTGACTCTTTGCAACCCCATGACTGTAGTCCTCCAGGCTCCTCTGTCCATGAAATTTTCCAGGCAAGAATACTGATGTGGGTAGTCATTTTTTTCTTCAGGGGATCTTCCTGACCCAGGAATTGAACCCTGCTCCAGCACTGGAGGCAGATTCTTTACCAGCTGAGTGACAAGGGAAGCCCAAGAATATTGGAGTGGGTAGCCTATCCCTTTTCCAGCAGATCTTCCTGACCCAGGAATTGAACCTGGGTCTCGTGCACTGCAGGCAGATTCTTTACCAACTAAGCTACCAGGGAAGCCCTAATTTATACTCTTCTATGCTTGAATTTTCTCTCTTAAGATCTTTTTCTCTGAAGTTAAGAGTTGTCTCATTTTTTAACTTATATAACTTTTTTTTTATTTATAAATATTTCCAAATACTCCCTTAGATCCTTCATTATTCTATAGGACCAAGTACTGCTGTGGAAAAATGTCTTTCTGATATGTCCTTCATATAAAATACATTATTCTCCACAGAATTCATTGGATCTTTCCTTTAGCACTGATATCATGATATTGCATAAAAGTGTGCATTACTGTGGTACTGTTTTTGCATTTATTGTGCCAAATCATTAGAAATTGGATAATTTCTTCCCTTATGTATGGATTTCTTTTTCTGTATGTTTGATAATTTTATTCCTTTTATTTTCTCTTTTCCTTTCTGGAACACCGCTACCCTGATAGTGAGCACCCTGGATTGGTTTTCCTAAATATTTTATCATTTTAGTCCAATTTCCTATTTGCTTTACTTTCTGAAAAATGTAATTGATATTATTTTTTAAACTAGAGTTTAAAATAGTCATCTAGTGTACTTTAAATTTGATTAATTTTCTTACTTCTCAGATATTTTATAGATTTATTATATCCCCTGGAGAAGGGAATGGCAATGCACTCCAGTATTTTTAACTGGGAAATCCCAGGGACAGAGGAGCCTGGTGGGCTATGGGGCTGCAAGTGTCAGACACCACTGAGTGACTAACACTTTCACTCTCATTTATTACTCTCTGGGTATTGATTTATACTTTTTTTTTTTTTTTTTGCCCTGCATTAATTCTGCTTACTCCTGGGGTTTTTTCTTTTCTTTTTCATGTTATAGACTTTCTTTAGATGTCTACAATCATACTTTTCCATGAATATTTAAGAATGAGATACTTAAGAGATTTCTATTTTTGGCCATAATGGAACAACTGTGCCCAGATTTATCTTCCCACCTTAACAAAAGAAGACAAATGGGATAGATATTATACAATGCTTCTCAGACACCATACAACAGGCAAACAAGTAAGATGGATAAATCAGCTGACTGTGTAGTGTTTTCAGAGAGTTGTGCAGGAAATGGGAACCCAAAGGGAACTCAAGCATCTCAATAAGTTGAGGAGACAGAGTTTAGCATAGTCAGGTTACAGTGGCTAGCACTGTAGGGTAAAATATCAGAGAGAAAGAGAGAGAGAACTCCAGGGATGCTGAGGGATCCCCTGAGTCTTTGGCTGAATACTGTTTTATTACAATGAGGAAAATAGCCAGCTCATGCAAAGAATGGCTTGAGAGAAGTAGAACAGTCCTCAACCTCATACAGGGCTAAGATAGTTTCTGTTCTCATTCATCAGAATGAAAAGACTTCTTGATTCATAAAATACCAGCTAGAGTTCTCAGAAGAGTCTTACTTCAGAAGATGGGCTAAATTAGCTAAAGATAGGATTTTGCCAAGAGAACACACTGGTCATAGCAAACATCCTCTTCCAACAACACAAGAGAAGCCTCTACACATGGACATCACCAGATGGTCAATACCACAATCAGATTGATTATATTCTTTGCAGTCAAAGATGGAGAAGTTCTATACAGACAGCAAAAACAAGACTGGGAGCTGGCTGTGGCACAGACCATGAACTCTTTATTGTCAAATTCAGACTTAAATTGAAGAAAGTAGGGAAAATCACTAGACCATTCAGGTATGACCTAAATCAAATCCCTTACAATTATACAGTGGAAGTGAGAAATAGATGCAAGGGATTATATATGATAGACAGAGTGCCTGAAGAACTATGGAGAGAGATTCATGATATTATTCAGGAGGCATGGATCAAGACCATCTCCAAGAAAAAGAAATGCAAAAAAGCAAAATGATTGTCTGAGGGGCCTTACAAATTGCTGTGAATAGAAGAGAAGCAAAAGGCAAAGGAGAAAAGGAGAGCTGTACTCTTCCAAAGAATAGCTAGGAGAGATAAGAAAGTCTTCCTCAGAAATTGATGCAAAGAAATAGAGGAAAACAACAGAATGGGAAATCTAGAGAGGTCTTTAAGAAAATTAGAGATACCAAGGGAACATTTCATGCAAAGATGGCCTCAATAAAGGACAAAATGGTATGGACCTAACAGAAGCAGAAGACATTAAGAAGAGGTGGCAAGAATACACAGAAGAACTATACAAAAAAGATCTTCACAACCCACACGACGGTGTGATCACCAACCTAGAAGACATCCTGGAATGTGAAGTCAAGTGGGCCTTAGGAAGCATCACTACAAAGCTAGTGCAGGTGATGGAATTCCAGTTGAGCTATTTCAAATCCTGAAAGATGATGCTGTGAAAGTGCTGCACTCAATATGCCTGCAAATTTGGAAAACTCAGCAGTGGCCACAGGACTGGAAAAGGTCAGTTTTCATTCCAATTCTAAAGAAAGACAATGACAAAGAATGCTCAACCTACCACGTAATTGCACTCATCTCACACGCTAGCAAAGTATTGCTCAAAATTTTCCAAGTCAGGCTTCAACAGTATGTAAACTGTGAACTTCCAGATGTTCAAGCTGGTTTTAGAAAAAGCAAAGAAACCAGAGATCAAATTGCCAACATCTGCTGGATCATGGAAAAAGCAAATGAGTTCCAGAAAAACATCTATTTCTGCTTTATTGACTATGCCAAAGCCTCTGACTGTGGACCACAACCAACTCTGGAAAATTCTGAAAGAGATGGAAATACAAGACCACCTGACCTGCCTCTTGAGAAATCTGTATGCAGGTCAGGAAGCAACAGTTAGAACTGGACATGGAACAACAGACTGGTTCCAAATAGGAAAAGGAGTACGTCAAGAATGTATAGTGTCACCCTGCTTATTTAACTTATATGCAGAGTGCATCATGAGAAACGCTGGGCTGGAGGAGCACAAACTGGAATCAAGATTGCAAGGGGAAATATCAATAACCTCAGATACGCAGATGATACCACCCTTATGGCAGAAAGCAAAGAAGAACTAAAGAGCCTCTTGTTGAAAGTGAAAGAGGAGAGTGAAAATGCTAGCTTAAAACTCAACATTAAGAAAACTAAGATCATGGCATCTGGTCTCATCACTTCATGGCAAATAGATGGGGAAACAATGGCAACAGTGACAGACTTTATTTTTGGGGGGCTCAAAATCACTGCAGATGGTGACTGCAGCCATGAAATTACAAGATGCTTGCTCCTTGGAAGAAAAATTATTACCTAGACAGCATATTAAAAAGCAGAGACATTACTTTGCCAATAAAGGTCTGTCTAGTCAAAGCCATGGAGTCATGGTTTTTCCAGGAGTCATGTATGGATGTAAGAGTTGGACTATAAAAAAAGCTGAGTTCCGAAGAATTCATGCTTTTGAACTGTGGTGTGGGAGAAGACTCTTGAGAGCCCCTTGGACTGCCAGGAGATCAAACCAGTCCATCCTAAAGAAATCAGTCCAGAATATTCATTGGAAGGACTGATGTTGAAGCTGAAACTCCAATATTTTGGCCATCTGATGTGAAGAACTGACTCATTGGAAAAGACCCTGATGCTGACAAAGATTGAGGGCAGGAGGAGAAGGGAACGACAGAGGATGAGATGGTTGGATGGCATCACCGACTCAATAGACATGAGACTGAGTAAACTTCGGGAGTTGGCAATGGACAAGGAGGCCTGGCGTGCTGCAGTCCATGGGGTCACAAAAAGTCAGACACGACTGAGTGACAGAACTGAACTGAACTGAGGGCTTCCCAGGTGGCACTAGGGGTGAATTCTGCCAATACAGGAGATGTAAGAGACATGGGTTCAATCCCTGGGTCAGGAAGATCCCCTGGAGGAGGGCATGGCAACCCACTCCAATATTCTTGCTTGGAGAATCCCATGGAAAGAGGAGCCTAGAGGGCTGTAGTTCATAGGGCTGCAAAACCTTATTTCAGTACTCTGTTCTTAATAATTTATGTAATAATACAGAAAGTTTAAAAGGTAATAGAAGATTTGACCAACACTATCAATCAACTTGACCTAAAACATATAGGACACACTCTCAACAAAAGCAAAATACAGATTTTTTTTTTCAAGTGCAGATGAAATGTCTCCAATTTAGATACTATGCTAAGCAATAAAAAATTTTATGCAATACCAAAAGGAAACACAAATAATCAATGAAAATATAAAAATATCTTCAGTTTTACTAACAATCAAGCAAATGAATATTGAAACCACAGTGAATTATTGGGTCACTCACATGATAACTGTAATTCTTAATACATCAAATGATAGTAAGAATGTGGAGAAATGAAAACTAACATCACTCTTGGTGGAAGGGCTAATTGATACAAATGTTTTAAAAATCAGTTTTGTGATATTTGCATACATAGTCTCTAAAATCAAAGAACTACAATCTTAGTTATATGCATGATAAGACTAATATATAAATACAAGGGAATGTGTTCAAGAATGTTAACTGCAGAATGGTTAATGTTAATTTGCAAATGAAAATAGAAATGACCTAAATATCTATGGGAAAATAGATAAATCAATGGTATTATAAACATTCAATGGAATATCATAATGACTAAAATGAAGAAACAAAAATCAACGTGGCTGAATCCAGCAAACAAAATATTAAGATACAAATCTTGCTGTGAAAGCATACATACTATGTACTACTATTATTAAAAGTTTAACAACAGAGGGATTGACATGCATGACAGCATGAGGAATTTGTCAGACCACTCCCCAGTGACACCGATAGGAATTATCAGAACACTTACAGCAAATGAAGAAACACCTCTTCAAGGCAATCTACAAACATAGTAAGAAAATGTTTTTGAACTGAAACTGATAGTTCTATCCCCTATTTCAACTCAAAGAGGTAGAAATTGCACTCCACAGTGGGGCACGCAAGAACACAGGGCCCTCTTCCCACCCGCTTCCAACTAGAGGACTTTTCCCAAATATCACTGAGAAAACTAGAGCCCCAATCATCCTTGCCTTAGCTCGTAAGGTTGTGGTTCCAGGTTGAAAGTGGCTAACCAAGAAGACAGGCAGCTCTAACACCCACCATCTCCAAGTTCTCAGTTTTTTAGGGAGATGTCATTAAGAGAAAAGGGTGCTACTGTGGCTTGCTCCAGAGGTCCCACTCAGAGACTTTGCCTGGTGGGAGGAGGAGGAATCAGGAGGTAGTCCTTAGTCTCTTCCAAATTAACTCACTCCATTTGCAATAGAGCATGGAGAAGTTCAAGCCTCAGGGTGCTCTGAAAAGCGGTGGCTTTTGTGGTGAAAGTCAATTGGGAGGAGATTCATAGATTCAGTAAAGATACAAGCTAAGCTATATAGGCTGGCTAGTGTTTTGGGGAAAAAAATGGGGAAAGAGATAGCTGAGAGGAAACTCTGGAGTCAGAATAAATCTCATCATTGACTAACCTTGGACACGCTCCTTCAGAGGAGCACAAATTTGATTGCAAAAGTATGTAGATAAACCTATGCCCAAGGGCATTGTTGAAAACAATAAAGCAACTGCGGGCTGAGGCAGAAAAGAAGAGATACTTCAACGGAGATAGGTTACCTTTATTCAAGCAAGGAAGGGTGACAGTCGGCCTAAGGACCAGGCTGAGCACAAGAGGGATAGGGAAGCTTCATATTTAAAGGGAGGTTTGTAGAAGCTGTAGGGAAATGTTAGTCAGGCGGGATGTTTTGGGTATTCTTTAGTTGAGATGGCATTTGTAGTTGGGCAGGGGATGATAAGTCCCCTGGGCAGGGGGTGGTAAGTCCCTGGCAGATGTAGGGGGTGGAAGGTTTCTGGACAGGGGATGATATGTCCCAGGTAGATAGAACTGGCCTGGAGCATCAGGGCAGGACCTAAAGTTCGGTTTTGTTTTCTCTGAAGTTAGATGATTCAGCAAGGGCCTTTTCCTTTTCTAGGCCTAAAGACACCTTCGGCAACCACCCAAACAATGGGAGCTAAACATCTGACGTGGCCAGGGAAAAGGAAGAAACGAATTCTGAAAAAAAAAACAAAACAAAACACTATCCTGTGAGGATGACATACATATCCATTAATGGACAAATGGATCTAAAAAATTTGCTATGTTTATTCAGCATGAAAAAGAATGACCTACTGATTTACATTATAATATGAAAATGAAAGTTGCTCAGTCATGCCTGACTCTTTGCGACCCCATGGACTATATTCTCCAGGCCAGAATACTGGAGTGGGTAGCCTTTCCCTTCTCCAGCGGATCTTCCCAGCCCAGGGATTGAACCCAGGTCTCCCGCCCTGCAGGTGGATTCTTTACCAGCTGAGCCACAAGGGAAGCCTGCATATAATATGGATGAACCTTAAAAACGTGCTGAGTGAAAGAAGCTAGTCACAAAAAAAAGCCCATACATTGTAGACGTCCATTTACATGTAATATCTGGAATAGGGACATCTATAGAGACAGGTTACTGAGGAATGAGCAACTCCTCAATATCCCCTCAATGGACATGAACTTGGGCAAAGACCAACGGAGGGACAGGGAAGCCTGGCATGCTGCAGTCCATGGGGTTTCGAAGTGTCAGACACCACTTGGCTGTTGAACAACAACAATAACAACAGATAAATGAATGAACTAAAATTGGGAAATTAAAAAAGAGGACATCATCAAACAAACCACAATTCAAGTGTGATTTTGGCCAGAACTAAGAAATCTTTCATAGTTATTTTGTGAGGAAAAAAAAAAACACAAGAAATCAGTATCAGAACCCCATTGTATAAAACACATAATCCATTGTGTGCATTTCAATTTATAGAGTTTAAAATAAATAAAAAGTACAAAGACAATACACAGTATTTCTTAAATATACTTACATATGGAGTAAAAATAGAAGAAAGTTGAAGGATCATGAAAGAAAGGGAAGTATTAGTCACTCATCATTCCAATTGACTCTTTGTGACCTCATGAACTGTAGCCTTCCAGACTCCTCTATCCACGGAGATTCTCCAGGCAAGAAACTGGAGTGGGTTGCCATGCCCTCCTCCAGGGGATTTTCCCCCACCCAGGGATCAAAACTGTGTCTCTTGCATTGCAGGCAGTTCCTTTTACCATCTGTGCCACCAGGAAGTAAAAGTAGAAGAAACCTGAGGGGCTATAGTTTATGTTGAAGAGAAATTTCTGTTCAGGCTTTAAGGTTTCAAGTATAGCGCCTTTCAGAGTTACGCTGACTTCTTGCTTTTCTCTACCTGCTCACACATTTTCCCTGAAGGGAACAGGAGTGAATTAAATGATCAGTGATTTGAGAAGAAAGAGTTGCACTTGCTCTCCCAGCTTCTCTCTCCATTCTCTTCAAATCTGCCTCAGAAAGAATGACCATTTGCCTTCCTTCACAGGGTAAGTTTTCGTCAGAATTTCCAGTCAGGGGAGTAATCTAAAGCTGGTGATCCTTTCCTCTGGTTCTGTCTGACTCGTGTGTTTGTCTTTTACTTGGTTCTGCACTCAGCTGGGGAAAAGGATGTGCTTATCGGGCCCTTTCACAATTTCACTAGTAACTTTCACTCATTCAGCTCAGTGTTACATATTTTGATGCTTTTTATGCCATTCTTCATATATTTTTGCTTGTTTGAAATACGTTATAATTTTTTTAAGGAAATAAAGGGTGAAACTGAAATTGTAATGTGGAGTGTGCTATTATAGAAGAGGAAAATTGGAGGATTTTAAGTAGATCTGTAAAGCTCAATATTTCTACTTACAAGTTTTTTTTCTGAAAGAAACATTTCATGAACCTATAACATAGCAAGCTACTATTTGCAAATGCTTGAAAAGTGGTATAGTTCTATGTAAACATTTATAGAAACAATTGAGCAGGAAAAAATGTTAAGCCCACGTGGTGACAATGTCATAACTTTGTGTATTGAAACTAAACCAAAAACCTCTGTATTTATTCTACTTGAAGTTCCATATATTGTCACATGCCACAAATTAGAAAGCTCTTTAAAATAATTCCCAAATTTAGTATTTTTAAGATTATTTTTTCATGTGAGAAAGCTTGCAGAGGACACTCATGTATGCTTGCTCTAAAAAAAAATAGAGTGCGACCACAAAGGAGATGAAAAAACGCAGCAGAGCAAATTATGCACTGCTGGAAACATTATGTCTGTGTCAGTGCTTCTCAGGCTGTCTTTGGTGAAAGCTAGCTGTTAAATTTTAAATATTTTAACTCTTTTTTTTTTTCATTTTTAAACATTTATTTTGTGCATTTTCAATTTATCATTTTAGTTTCTAAAAATACAATTAAAATGGGTTCCCCTAAAATCAAATAGAAAATGTAGATATAAACCCAAATCTGTCTTCACTGAATTCAACAGCACAAAATTATCCCATCAAATTGTATAAACATCTCTAAATGCTTACTCACATTCTGTGCTCATCTTACGGACAGGTGAAACTGGGCTTGCACTGGCCTAGGTACCACTGGTCTACTCAACTCTTGATTCCTTTCCTACATTCATCTTCACCTTGGTGATAAGAGCACAGTCTGCCTCCTCTTGAATCTTAGCTGTTTTGATCTTTATGTTTCATTCATTAAAGTGTTTCATCCCAGTTTTCCTTTTTTGAGGTATTAGGCTCTGAACCATTTTCTCTCTCTCTCTCTTCCCTCTTAATACATTGCCTTTCACATCAAATTTCCAAAGAAAATAGCACTTCTCCCCTTTTCTTCTCTTTGTGCATGACCTAGTATCCCTGGTATCAAACTGATCTAACACACAATATTTACAAGCTATCTGTTTTCCTCCATTCTGCCTCTCTCTTCCTCTCTCACTCTCTATCCTTTCCTTTACAGATAGTATAGTACTTTAGTTGAGTATCTACTCTGGATCAGTAAGTTATCCACTGACAAGACACCCCAGACCCCTGTCCTAATGCTGCTCACTGCCTATGAGAAAAGCACTTAGTGAGCAGACAGTAAGAAGAGGGATAAGTTCTGCAAAGGAGAAATAGGAGCTATGGAATTGTGTTTATGTGAACCATCTTTAAAATGAAACTTTACCTATTCAAAAGATATTTTTAATTCTAAAAGTCTGAAATGATTTTAATTTCCTTTGGTTCAGTTTAAATAGCTGAGAACAATAATCTAATCATAAAAACCCCTCTAATCCAAAGGATTTTAAAAATCAGATCATAAACTGGATCTATACTCACACCTGTTAAAATTTCTTTCTTAGTATTTTTAAAGACATATAAATATCTGTAACTTTTGGTTTCAGTAACATGACCTTCTCTAATTAATCTGTTTCTGTTGAGCTGAAAATCTCTCTATCCTTGTTGATAATTTCAATGATAATCATAATTGTCAGTATTTATATTTTCTTTTTTTTTTTTAATTTTTATACTTCAGTTTAGTTTGCTGGTCTAAAATGTTCCCAAATTTGTTCTTTTGTTACAGTTACTTTCTAATGGACAAAAATATCAACACTAAATTTTCACTCATTTATGTTGATGAGAAAACTAAGGATGATGTCCAGATAAAGAAAATACCTTATCCAATTATTTCAGTGTGTAATGTTTGATAAAGGTAGCCTACTTAAAATTTTTGTCCTATTACTCTTACTCATATTCTCTTTCTAAATAGGAAGTAAAATATTTAAAAAATGGTGATTGATAAGAGAGCAATAACATTATCTATATAACCACTGATCGGTGAACAATCACACAAGTAGGTAACATAATTTCTCTTCTGCTATTGAAAATGACCATACTGAAAATAGTTTCTCCCGGTTATATGAGTAAAGTAGAGAAATGATAACAAGCAGCCTAGAATGAAAAAGGCAAGAATTCCCAGCGTTTCACTCTCTCATTAGGTGCGGCATTGATATTTATTTTGAGCCTTCTCCTTTTGAAGCATTCTATCTAGAAATTGTACAAATAAATATTTGCTTTAAAAAACTAACAGGTATATCTTATGTAAGATTGTCATCATCTAATAAGAATCAAACAATAAAATTCTTTGATCATGTATGTGTATGTGTGTGTTTGTTCATGTATAATCTGTATTCTTGTAAAAACATAGATACATTTATAACAGGCTTCTGAAGTGTTTTAAAATTCTTAAATTTAAATAAATGCTACTCAAGTTTTTTTAAACTACTCATTAAAAAAACAAACTTTCTGTTAGCTCTTAGGAATATGGTGTTAGACTGCTGAAAAATTACTGTTTGATGTTGGATTTGTTTGAAAGAATAAAGCTTACATATTTTGAAGAAATCTAGAAAATAGGCTTACCAAAAACAGCCAACAGAAGCTGATTTCTGTACTTCTTCTATCTGCAGAGACAAAAGCCTTTTGGGCCACCTCCCAGTCAATGTATTTAATTTTTTCTGTAGTAAGTGTTCTGGAACTATAATCCTGAGAACACTATTGGTAATTGTATCAATATATATGTCTGCACTTTCTTTTAACAGATAAATATATCTTATTCAGTGTCACTAAATTTGTAAGAATAATTATTTTTATTTATGCACTGAAGGAGTTCAGAGTAATGTCAGGGAAACCCATGAGAGTGAAAAGTTTCCACATGTGAGGAAACCTACTTTCCACTATGAATTTGCTATTATATTTGCTTACTACATATGGAGGGTTGAGGACCCTCCTCAACCCTCTGTATGTAATGAACTGGTGGAAAGAGCTTATTTCTCCTAGATTACAAAGTTAGAATGTATTTATCTTAAGTTATTACATCGTTAGTTTTTGTACAAATAGGATGTGTTAAAACACAGTGAAAATATATTTTAAAAACTCATACTAACAAAGAAGAATTCCATTTCAGAAGTAAATTTTTAAAATAAAATTTTCCACTGTAGTGTAAACAGATCATATTATTTAATATCTATTCTCACTGCTTTCATTTTTATTACTCCTGGTATTTTGTCTCTGTTCTCTTCCTCAGGTGTCTCCTGTGCTTACCTTCTTCATTTCTTCCACCCATGTCTCTGGACCTCTTTTTTTTTATTAATGAGATAATCTGTAACAAATAAAGATTTTTTTTTCCAGTTTCTTGAACTTCATCACCGTAAATCTACCTGTCGACTCAGTGAAACTTCCAAGTCATAACTTTGGTTGATACAGTCTGCTGGGTCTGCATATGGTGAAAAAGACATCCCAGGCCTGACCCCATGTGTGGCCTGCAAAGCGCAAGGCAGCAAGACTGTCTGATTCACGGGTGAGTAGCGCTGGCTTTTCCAGGAAGAGCACATCAGAGTCTGCACATAGCTTAGAGGAGAAGCAAACATGTAAGGCCCAGAAAAGGTTGGGGCCACAGCCACTGCATTGCCATGGTTAGCCAACCCCACAGGCACATCTGGTAAGCAATTGTAGTCCATGAACCCTGTAAAATTGTAAACGTGGCCTGTTGTGCATAAGGGTGCTTTATATCTGACATTATATTGACCAAGCTCTTGCTATTCCCTCTAGAGAGGCCCTTCACCCTGCTCTGTAAACAGAGAAGGAAGTCAGAGGCCCTGTATTGCATGCAGGAGGTTGGCAGCTCACCCTGAACTTGCTTTAGCCAGAGAGCACTCAGGCGTCATGGTCAGTGGATATCTTGGAGCTTCAAAGGTGAGTCCACTGCTTAGAGAGAGACATTTCGATGACCCAAGATTCCTGGAAGATTTTATTTCAGTTGCTGGAAGGTTCTCAAAAAAGCTCAAAAGCCCTCCAGCTGCCTGAAGAGTCTGTGAAATGCATGTAGTGGGTCTCCCAGACAAAGCTTTAGAAAACTGCTAGCACTACAGATCCAACCCAGCCTCTGCATCTTGATTTCACTAGAACAGATGTTATCTGCAAGCAATTAACATACTTGTCATCACCAGTGAAACAGATACAGAATCTTTCAGGTTCTTTTTTTTTTTAATGGACCCTAAAGAAAAGTGTTATGCATAAAAAATAAAATGTTTATATTGGCATTAAAATAATATTCAATAAAGAAAGTTATATGTATCAATTTTTCAGTTTTTCCAATTTGGGGGACAAAGGATGCTGTAATAATTTTTAGAAAGCTATTAAGGAATAAACGTCACCAGCAATACAAATATTTGTGATTACCTCCTTATTCAGTTAAAGCGGTATCTTTTGTAATTATTCTGTATCTTCGTATTGTGACTGGTAGAAATTATGATTTGGTATATTTTCCTCTATTAAAAATTTTTTTAATTGCTTGATTTTATAGAAGAGATATGGGAGATAATCAGATTTGACTTATAATAACACAAGTGTCAAGTAGTAAGATGTTGAGCAAAATATGACCCTTAAGATGGATACAAGTGAAAAGCATGGTAAGATTGAAAGCACAAATGTTCTGGGTAATAAAAACAAAAATAGAACAGTAAATTGTAAACTCTTGAGCTGTTCTTTAAAAAGGAAAAGTCTAAATAGCATAATACTGTTGTATTAATATAATTATACTTTTGATATTAGCTCAATTTCTTATAGGCTAACACTGTAACATGATGGTCCTAAGTTACTTATCCTCATTAAGTTCAGTTTTCATTTAGCATTTATATTTTTTTTAATCAGTAAAAACTGAAAGGCTTAATTTCAAGCATTCAACCTTTGATTAAATATTTCTGCTGAAATTAAATATTTCTGCTACTTAATTTCCTTTTAGGTTAAGAAAAAGGGGCTTTCTTGGTGGGCTCTGCCTACAAACTTTCAATCCCTGGGTCAGGAAGATCCCCTGGAGAATGGAATGGTGACCCACTCCAGTATTCTTGCCTGGAGAATTCCATGGATAGAGGAGCCTGGAGGGCTATAGTTCATGGGGTCACAAAGAGTCAGACACAACTGAGCGACTACACTTTCAGTCATATATATACACATATTTAGTAAAAGTTTAGGGCAATGTTTCTGCTATAGTAACTGCTTAACTAGCTGGAAAATAAAAACTTAAATCATGTAAGCAAATACTATGAGTGATATATTCAACTCTGCACACAGGTACTTATAGTATTTGAAGTGGAGTAAAAAAATCAACTGCAACAGGGAGACACATATGGGATAGTAAAAGAGCACTGAAGTAGACAGAGTCTGATGTTCTAGACCACTCTCAAAAAATCTGCAATTTACTGACGACCTGGAAAAATGAAAAATGACTAGGTTTTCTACCTAAAAAAGTGATGATCTTAAATATACATTGTGATTTAAGGTAATTGATATGAAAACACTCAGTAAATTGGCACATTATTCAATTTTAATCATTGAATATTTTACATATAAATAGTATGTACTCCTTAAATGCTTTTTAAAAATTATTTAGTTTTTAGTTGAAGGATAATTGCTTTACAGAATTTTGCTGTTTTCTGTCAAACCTCAACATGAATCAGCCATGGGTATACGTATATATCCCTGTATGTGTACTGTGATGGAGACAAACAGGTATAGGAGGGCACCTTAGGTAGAGTCTTGAAAGTGACAATACGTAAGTTGAAATGTAAAGAATGAAAGGAAGCCTGTCAGACCTAGGGCTCAGTAGAGATTAGAAGGTTCAAATCTATATGAAGACAGAAAGTTGACCTTGTCAGTTTTCAGAGGGCAGTGTGGGTGAAGTAGAGTGAGAGAAAAGGAAGTCATGGGATAATGTAGAAGAGATAATAACAATATTATTAGCTAACATTTATTGTGTGCTTTCTATTGCCAGGTAAAATGCATAGATTATCACACTTGATCCTCACAAAAATTCTATGCAGTAAATATTACTATCAACATGTTGCAGATGAAGAAACAGATGCTTAGAAAGGTTAAATAGGTAGAGACGCAGTCACAAAATTACTTACAGGAAGTAGTAAATAATTCATCTTTTGTTTTGGTACAATGAAAAAACCACTGAAAGACTGCAGTTATCACAGTGGTATGATTCATTTCTATTAATATAAATATTTACCCTGAAGGACAAGATGGATTGCTTAACTTTTTCCTCTTCATCTCTAGTTTGTTTTGTGTCCACTAGATTCAGAGCCCCTCCAAGAGAGCAGAGAATGAGAAACAATTTGGTCCTGTTTATTGCTTTATATTCAGTCACTGATCATGATATTCAGCATTTTGTGGCTGTTCAGTTAAAGTTAATTGACAGAATGGATGTACATAATACTTGCTAATTTCTACTTATTTGTATTCTGATTGGGTTTCTGTTATAAAAAAATTATATTGGCTCCTATTTTTGAACCCCATAACTATTCTAGGTTCTAAGATTTTCAAGAGTGGGCAGTAGCTTACAATAACAGGTATACCTTGTTCTTTTGTGTCTTTAAGGAGATGACTCTGCCAAATTCCACAGAGGTTGGGAAAATGTGAACATGGGGTTATAGCCAGAGGGGTCAGAGAGGAAGGTGCAGAGGTGAAAGAGATAAGACCATTAGGACAGAGTCTAGAGCAGCACAGAAAAACTTCATTTCTCTGAGTACTGCCAAGGTCCATTCCAATCAAGGACCCAACCCCATCTTGCCTTTCTCATTATGCTACATGTCTGGGTCATTTGCGCCTCAGTGAATTAATAATTCTCAAGTAATAATAGTTAGCATGTCCATTTTTCAGATGTAATGGATTAAGGGAGGTTCTGAGTATTAAAGTAAAGCACATCAATTAGTATTCAATCCTTTTTATGTAATGTAGAATTATGCATTCGTGCTAAGTCACTTCAGTTGTATCCAACTCCTTGCGACCTTATGGACTGTAGCCTGCCAGGCTTCTCTTCCCATGGGATTCTCCAGGCAAGAGTGCTGGAGTTGGTTGCCATGTTCTCCTCCAGGGGCTCTTTCCAGCCCAGGGATTAAAGCCACGTCTCTTACATCTCTTTACCATTAGCACCACCTGGGAAGCCCATGTGGGATCTAGTTCCCTGACCAGAGATCAAACCTGGGCCCCCTGCACTGAGACCTCAGCGTCTTAGCCATTGGACCACCAGGGAAGTCAATGTGGAATTATACCCACCTTGAAAAAATAAAGGAAAATGTTCAAGCATTTTTCTCATTATGGGACTCACCATAAAATTTGGAAAACTTTTTAATTTGTAAAAATAATGGAATATTACTTGGCCGTAAAAAGGAACTCATTTGAGTCAGTTCTAGTGAGTTAGATAAAGTAAGTCAGAAAGAAAAACAAGTATTGTCTATTAATAATCTAGAAAATTGTGCTGATGAATCGTATGCAGGGCAGGAGTAGAGATGCGGACATAGAGAACAGACTCTGTACACAGTGGGGAAAAGAGAGGGCGGGATGAACTGAGAAAGTAGTATTGAAATATATATGTTGCTGCTGCTGCTGCTGCTAAGTCACTTCAGTCGTGTCCAACTCTGTGTGACCCCATAGACGGCAGCCCACCAGGCTCCCCGTCCCTGGGATTCTCCAGGCAAGAACCCTGGAGTGGGTTGCCATTTCCTTCCCCAATGCATGAAAGTGAAAAGTGAAAGTGAAGTCGCTCAGTCGTGTGCAACTCTTAGCGACTCCACAGACTGCAGCCCACCAGGCTCCTCTGTCCATGGGATTTTCCAGGCAAGACTACTGGAGTGGGGTGCCACTGCCTTCTCTGGAATTATATACATTACCATATGTAAAATAGTTCATGGAAAGTTACTGTATAACACAGGGAACTCAAAGGGGTACTCTGTGACAACCTAGAAGGGTAGGAAGGGGTGGGGGTGGGAGAAGATTCAAGAGGGAGGGGACATATATATACTTATGGCTGATTCATATTGTTGTAATGGCAGAAGACAACACAATACTCTAAAGCAATTATCCTACAATTAAAAATAAATTAAAAAATAATGTATCTAATAGATGTTCCAGGAAGACCCAGGTTCAATCCCTGGGTCAGAAGGATCCTTTGGAGAAGGGAATGGCAAGCCACTCCAGTATGTTTGCCTGGAGAATCCCATGGACCGAGGAGCCTGGTGGGCCACAGTCCACAGGGTCGCAAAGAATCGGACATGACTGAGCGACTAACATTACTACTACTACTAGTAGATGTTCAGTATTAACCAGAAATTGCGAGATTTTGCTATTATTATATTAATCCCAAATCTCAGTGCTTTATCTTTTGCTTAGTCATATCACACAGACAGAAATGTAGTTTGCACAGATTTCCTTAGTATCCCAGATTTACAGAGGCTCCCCTATTTTGTATCTGTACCTTCTAAAACATGGCATCCTTGATTGTTGGGAAAGAGAAGAAATACAGGAGACTCCTTGGTGGGGTTTTTAATCCTCTCAACCTGGTAGCTGAGGTGTATATATATATATATATACACCCATAGTTGG
Organism: Aepyceros melampus; assembly: GCA_006408695.1. Lineage (NCBI taxonomy): Eukaryota > Metazoa > Chordata > Mammalia > Artiodactyla > Bovidae > Aepyceros > Aepyceros melampus. The sequence goes on from SJXQ01009939.1 coordinate 304,022, forward strand.
TGATGGACAGGGAGGCCTAGCGTGCTTCGATTCATGGGGTCGCAAGAGTCAGACACGACTGAGCAACTGAACTGAACTGATACACCTTTCTATTTCATTTGTCACATGCTAGTGCCAAACTGAAAAGGGGGCTAAGAAATATGAGAAAGCAAATGGAACTCGATCAAGCATCAGATATTCTGGAATGCTTATACCACTTTGAGAAGGCTTGTAAGCCTGAGATGTTTGGTTGATAGGATAGAGATCATATTATTCTTTCAAGTCTGTTCTTTGAATTTCTCTTCTGAGTCAGGATATACTGATTATAATTTAGTCACTTGGATACACCAGATGTTTTGTCAAAATTCCCTTTTGTGTAGAGTATCAAATAAACAGATGCCATTTCTAATTAGGATTTCCATTTCTTCTCACCTAATATAAAATGTAGCAAGACATTTACAAATTAGAGATTTATTTCTGTTTATATTTCTCTGGGTCTAAGTAGTGTTTTCTAAGTAGGATAGTCTCAGAGTTATTGCTTGTCCCAAGGGTACTGTTCATATGCTGATTGATTTGAAACATAGCTTCTAAAAATGTGAAAGCATCTTCCAATTTTTAAATAAGATGCAGTTGTACTCTGATTTTTAAATGATATTCTGTGTTGACATGGTATCTATATGGTGTCATCATTATTGTAATACTGAAGGTTCAGGCAAATGTTCAGTTGTGTTTTCACTTATTTTGGAAAATTGGATTACATTAATAAATTTATCAGGGAAAGGAATATGGTTCAAATTCTTTTTAAAAGAAAGTCTTAGATACGGTTCTAGAACTCAAACTGAATATCATTGTAAAATGATTTTGGAGACATTGGAGAGATCAAATTGCCAACATCCGCTGGATCATGGAAAAAGCAAGAGAGTTCCAGAAAAACATCTATTTCTGCTTTATTNGGTGAACTCCGGGAGTTGGTGATGGACAGGAAGGCCTGGCTGCAATTCATGAGATCCCAAAGAGTCGGACACGACTGAGTGACTTAATTGAACTGAAAACCTCAGTTGCCTTTCCTGGTGGCTCAGATGGTAAATAATCTACCTGCCAATGCAGAAGACCCTGGATCAATCCCTGGGTCAGGAAGAGCCCATTGAGAAGGGAATCACAATCCACTCTAGTATTCTTGCCTTGGAAATCCCATGGATAGAGAAACTTGGTGGGCTATAGTTCATGGGTTCACAAAGAGTCGGAGACAACACTGCCACTTTCACTCAAATTCTCAGCTAATAAGATCTCCTGAATTCTAGAGTGGATGCTCACACCATCTGCTTTGCCCACACATATCACCATTTTCCTCTTTTTGGACCATCTCCAGCAATGTCCACATCACAAATGGTCCAGCCTCTTTGACTCTGCATGATGGCATCCCTGTTTCTCCAGATAGCATCTAGATAGGCCTCTGTCAGGTCTACTGAGCCTTCTCCCCTGTTCTGGTCTCCAGTGTCTGATAGGTACTAGCAGGCCTCCCAAACTGCTGCAGGATGAAGTGAAGTCGCTCAGTCGTGTCTGACTCTTTGTGACCCCCTGGACTGTAGCGTACCAGGCTCTTCCGTCTATGGGATTTTCCAGGCAAGAATACTGGAGTGGGCTGCAGGATGAGGTCTTTCCAAATCTCAAGGAGATGTATCATCCTTCCCCACCCTAGCCAGAAAGTTTAGTATTTCATAAACAGCTTTGTCTGTGGCAAAACTAAGATAAATTGCTTTGAAGGTAATATAATAATGTAACATATAATTTTTATTTTAAATATATATAAAATATCAGTGCCCCATATTTTACCAGAATTTTATTTGAAGACACAAAGATTGACAATGTATATGATTTAATACCAACTATAGAATAAAAGGAAAATTTAGAGAAGAGGCAACATATACTATATAACCTGGTAGGAAAGAGAAAAAAGTTTGTTTTTCTACTGAATAAAGAAAAGTATCCTCTGCAGAATTTTTCAAACTGTTCAGTAAAACTTAGTTATCAAAATAAAATTAGCAAAGCTAAAATACCAACAAATATGCTTTTTAAAAATAGATTATTTTGCTTATCACATTGATTTCAAAGAATATATTCAAACAAAAACATTGGCAGAACTTGCCATAAAACTCACCAAAGTGGCTCTGCTGGAGAACTTGTCATTCAATGTATTGGAATACTTTAGATTCTGACTTTAAGACTCATTTTGGCTTCCCTGAAAATAGACTCCAGCTTCCCGATTACCTGGCCATCTCTTCCTCCTCTGCAACCTGGCTGAGTGCCTGCCTGTGGTTTCTTTAATCATGCTGCCCTGGTTAACCAGTACACTCCTACTGGTTCTACTCCAAATTACCTTTCATTAACAGGACCTAACCTTGTGTATATTATCCAAATGGAAATTTATTTTAGGAATCCCTAATGAACATCATCCTCTTACCCTTTGGGGAAGAAAGAGATTTACGAGATCTTAACACTGTGTTCTAGAAAATATTATTTGAAGGAGTGAATTAAATGAATGCGTTTCAAAAGAAACATGCACATAACCCTGGACAGAAAGTCTGAATGCCCTGGATCTGATTCTGGCTCAGCTGTGATACTCTAGGCAAGGCATTCCTTCCTGGGTCTGCTTTACCTCCAGTCAGTAGAAGGATTTGTGGAACTGGACTTCTGAGTTGCCTTTCAGCTCTAAGTAATTTCGATTCTTTCATTTTAAAAGTGTAATATTATCACATTCTTAGTGGTTTTCCAAAGAATTGCCTCGCTTCTTCCTACATTTATCTCTGGGATAAAGCTAAACTCTGATTCCCAAGCAAAGTTCCAAGCTCCCTCTGGGGTCATTAAAAGTCTCATCTTACTCAGAGCTTTTTGGTTTTGCCTTGAAATATCAGCCAGGCTTAGCCAGTAGAGCAGGAAACTGGAGTTATTGTTTTGAGGCAAAGCAAAAGTAAATAAGTAAGTGGTAGTTGCTTAGTCATGTCCAACTGTTTGTGACCTATGGACTGTAGCCCTCCAGGCTCCTCTGTGCATGGGATTCTCCATAGAGAATACTGGAGTGGGTTGCCATCATCCAGGAAGATTCAAGGGATCTTCCTGACCCAGAGATCAAATCCTGGTCTTCCTCACTACAGGCAGATTCTTTATCTTCTGAGTCACTAGGGAAGCCCATAGCAGAGTAACAATTCCAGGCACTGAAGAACTGATCCATATGTCCCCACTCCCTGGGGAATCTCCAGCTTCAGTTTATCCAGCATATGTATTCTTGGCTGTCTCCCTGCTTCTAACCCCAAGAAAGAATCATGAAGACAATCCAGGATTAGAGAAAATAATGAGTAGAGGTACAGCTACCTAATTCTCTGAAGAAGGTAAGACCCAAATTTAGTATAAAGTGGCTCTATTGAAAAAAAAAAAACAAACATAACACCTTGATAAATAATTGACCAAACCAATATCTTAACTCCTCTCCTATTGAGTCCGACCCTCTTGTCACCTTACCCTTGGAAGAGGTCAGAATGTAAGTAGTATTTTGACTTGAGTCAATTCGCTTTTGGAGAAAGGGACAGTTTGTGTTTACAATTTAACTTAAATTTATCTTAATTATCACTTTAACATAATTATCTCCAAACAACTTTCAAATTTTTTAATCATAAATTTTCAGGCACTGTAAAATATAGATATTTATACATACGATATATGTGTGTGTGTGTGTGTGTGTGTGTGCCGCGTGTATGCTTAAAAACTTTTTAGATAACTTTTTCCTCTTTGTTTCAATTATGTAAATTAAATAAATAAATAATGTAGATTAAGTAAAATCTCCATTTTTCCCCACTTCAGTACTAACATACCTACAGGAAAATAGAGGACCCTAACTTGACATTCTACATCTCAAAGACTGCCAGACCTTGGATTCTACCATGCTAAGTATAATCATATGTTTATTCATTAAACAAATGTTTCGATAGCCTTCAAAGTAGACACTCCAGATGTCATATCATATGCTGATTCCATTTATGATACCAATGTTTTGGGAAGAATTTGTAGAGAAATTTTGCATATTATTTCATACTCAAAACTGAATTTTTACCGCCCCCGCCCCCAGAAAAAGTCTTCCTTAACTTACTTTCTAGAATCAACTTCAAGTCACACTTGGATGTTTTCTGGAGTCAAGAGTACTCTGAAAGAATACTCTCATTAAAAATATTGCAGTGACTGAAGCCAACCTTCCAATGGGTCAGAGACTTTCCTTTTGACTCATGAATAATTATTTCATGTATAATAATATTACTTTTTAAAAAATAACATCATCTTAAGTTTTGTCATACTTGATCATTTTCAAAATCCTTCTATACGCGTAAAATGACAGATTCTGCCTCCTTACCTGATCTGGTCTCCCGGGCATTTCCTATTCAAAGGGTTTGGGTCATATTGCAAAGCAAGGGAAATTCAAAATCTCACTCAGCTGCTAAGACTACTTTTAGCAAACCAGAGGCAACCTACTCGCCCATATCCAGGGACTGACTACTCCAAAGCAATCCATCCCTCCTCTTTTTCCAAAACCTCATTCCATCTCTCATTGGAAACTTTAGCCAGGAGAGAAATAATTTTACTAAAGTAACATACTAAACTTTCTGAAGGTACTGTTGCATGTTGAGAGATAAACTTAACCAAAATGATTCTCAAATGTTGGGATATATGAAAGAGTTACTGTTGAATGTCCTATTCCTCTATTTTTCCCCCACTTCATCCTGATATACCCACAAGAAAACAAGACTGACTTCCACACTGAACATCTGAAAGACTGCCAGACCTCAGATTCTATCAGACAAAATTGGAAATTCTCTAGAGATCTGCTTCTGTATTATTTCAAAAGAGCAGAAATGAATAGATGAAAACAGCAGCTTATCCTCAGCATCCCATTTTAATCAGCAAAACTTATAACCTTTTCCTTGGAAGGTTATGTCATAATTGTTGAAGGCTTTCTGAAAAGACTTAGAGACATTAAAAATCAGAGATAAAATTTTATTTTCATTTATTAATATGTCCACAAGTGGCATTAATCTTAAAAGAGTCTATCATCTGACATTTTAAGAATGGATCAATGAAGCCAAATTATATATTTAGTCATAATCTTGATTCTTTTTCCATGAGGCTAAATCAAAATATTTCAAATGTTCCTGATAATGAAGCAGATCAGGACCTGAGGATTTCCATGATCTTCAATCCCACAGTGAGTCTGGAACTAAGTCAGCAAATGAAGCTGGGTAACTAGCTATCTGATGGTGGTGAGCCAAATCTCCAGACTCCTCCAGCAGGCTTGTCCAAAACTCCCACTACCTTCCCTTCCTGCCATGACCACACACTGACCTACCATTCAAAGCAGAAAATCGAAGAGGTTGTGAGCATCAGTCTTCACAGAGACAATCTGGCATAGTTAAAACTCACACTATGTTCTGGAATGAGAGAAGCTTTTAAGATTATTTAGTGCTTTTAAGATCCCAGATTCAACTGAAGGCTGCCAGGCCTAGATTGGAAAGTTAACATACAAGCATATAATGGTTGATGGCTAATCTAGCATGGAAATACACTTTTGCAGATAAAGCCTTTTCTTGGGAGAGAGACCTTGTCAGGATTGAGGTTTGAACTCTTTCTTTCTAATTTGCTTGGGTTTCCCAGGTGCGTTAGTGGTAAAGAATCCACCCGCCAATGCAGGAGACATAAGAGACCGGTTTGATCCCTTGGTCGGGAAGATCCCCTGGAGTAGGCACCCATTCCACTATTCTTACCTCGTAAATTCCATGGGCAGAGGAAACTGGTCAGCTACAGTCCATAGGACCACAAAGAGTCTGACATGACTGAGCAATCCACCCAGTTGCTAATTCGCTTAGATTGTTAGACTGCAATCTGTGGGATGCTTAGAGGTAGTTAGAGTGCCTGAAACCTTTTGAAACCTCTGCTCCCACTTCACCCAGAATTCTTACATTTTATTTGCATATAATGCATTAGAAAAAAATATACTGTCGTTTAAAAAACTCTCATTTCAAAGATATCACATTTTCAAGCAACATAATCTCATTAAAGTCCAGGCAGGATCTGACAAGAAGACATTCCTGAGGACAAAGAAAACATATACATAACTTCTCAAGGGTCCAAAGTTGAAAACATCAACATTGTTCATTTGCACAAGACTTCATAAATTGGAAATAAATTTTTTTGTGTTTATTTCCCATTGCATTTGTGATATGGTCACATTTCTGTGGAAGAGAATATTATTTGCTTCTAGGCTACAAGTCAAGATGCCCAAGGAAACAAACAAAGCACCCCTGAAGTCAGCAGCTCTGAGTCTGAATCCAGCATATCTATTGTCTAAAGATTGATTGAGACACAATCAAAATTCAACAAAGCATCAGGGATGGACTCTAAAAAATAATTTTACTTCCAAAAGGCAAGTCAGATAAACTTGCAAAAACAAAAACAAAGCCACTAGGTAAATCCAGCCTATTTTCTCTGGGAACACTAGAGAAAGAGTGTTGATTATCAAGCTTTTCCCCTCTATTTCATTTGTTCTTTTCTGGTCTTCATATCATTAAACTTACCAATATCCATCTAGTTGTTCAAACCAAAAATTCTAAAAATTATTCTTGAAATTTATTTTTCCTCATACTCAATAGCTAATCACTCAAATTTAAAAAATGTATTTATTCATTAAAATTTTAAAATACATCTCTAATTCATTCCCTTTGTCTCCAGTCCAGGCCACCACTCTAGAGTGATCACCATAAACTGTCACTGGTGAATGGAAACAGCCCTTATCTTCTGGTCTCCCAGCTTTCATAATTGTTCTTCAATTTATTCTCCATACAACAGTAAAATGATCTATTAAATTCATGTAAATGTAATTTTGTCATTCCCCATTTTAATATTCTTCAATGTTTTCCCATTATAGTTGAGGTAAAATGCAAAATCTTTAATTTTTCTGCAAGGGAATACATGATCTAGCCAATGCCAAATTTAGTCTTATTTCTTGCAAATTTCTTCCTAATCTCTACTCTATGTGTACTGGACACCTTTCATTTTCTTAAAAGTGCTCCAATATTTCACACCTCACATTGTTTCTACATGTTACTTGCTCTTTTTAGAATTCTCCCCATCCTTCAGTTATTTTGAGCTTCAAAATCACTGCAGATGGTGACTGAAGCCATGAAATAAAAAGATGCTTACTCCTTGGAAGAAAAGTTATGACCAATCTAGGCAGCATATTAAAAAGCAGAGACATTACTTTGCCAAAAAATTTCCATCTAGTCAAGCCTACAGTTTTTCCAATGGTCATGTATGGATGTGAGAGTTGGACTATAAGGAAAGCTGAGTGTCAAAGAACTGATACTTTTGAACTGTGGTGTTGGAGAAGACTCTTGAGAATCCTTTGGACTGCAAGGAGATCCAACCAGTTCATCTCAAAGGAAATCAGTCCTAAATGTTTGTTGGAAGGACTGATGTTGAAGCTGAAACTTTGGCCACCTGATGCGAAGAGCTGACTTATTTGAAAAGACCCTGATGCTGGAAAAGATTGAAGGCAGGAGGAGAAGGGGACGACAGAGGATGAGATGGTTTGATGGCATCACCAACTCAATGGACATGAGTTTGAGTAAACTCCAGGAGTTGGGTGATGGACAGGAAAGCCTGGTGTGCTGCAGCCCATGGGGTCGCAAAGAGTTGGACACGACAGAGCGACTGAACTTAACTGAACTTCAGTTATCAACCTAATTATTACTTTCCCAGAAGGATTTTTGTTATTTCTATTATGCTAAATTCCGTCATTATATTGCACAGTGCCGTATCATTTTAATTCATGACCCTGACCACGATGTATATACTTATGTTTAGTTTTTGTTTTTCTCTTTATTAAATCATAAGCTCTTTGAAGGCAGGAATCTGATATTTTGTTTACTATCATGTACCCAGCAACTAGAATAGTGCTTGATATTTAGCAACACTGTCAGTTCACTAACTTCATGACTCAGTGAAATAAATTGAAAGGTAACAGATAGTCAGCTGATACACACCTTGAAAACCTCAGGGAAAACCGTTTTTTTTCAGTCTCTATGGCCTCTGAAAATTCCATTAATTTGTTTTCATCTTCCCCCATGATAACAACAGGAAGTGTTAAATCCATTCACTTGGTATCTCTTTAGATATGTGAAATAACTCTTATTTCTAAATTCTGTCATCTTTAGTAAGATATGTAATAATTGCATGAATTTAATATGTATCTCTTATGTTTGTTATGTTCAAGGGACTTGTTTGATTTAATGGCAAATGCAAGAGTATATAATAGACCTGTCCTCAAAAAGGACAATCTAGGCAACATAGAAGCAAGCACAATTCCAAGTACAAGGTGACTCGTGTTTTAAGAAATTTCAAAAGACTTCAATACTTCTAGTTTCTGAGGACTTCATGGAAGAGGTTATAGTTGAGTTGAAATTTATAGGACAGGTAGGAGTGCAATAGAGTCATATGGGAGAAATAAAACCGCACTTCAGGGAGAGACAAAAAAACGTTAAAATATGCACAACTTTAGAAAACATAGGACATGCTTTGAAAAGAGAAAAAAGCCCATTTTTCTTGGAACATATGTTATAAGAAGCAGCTACCTTATGATCCAGCAATTCCACTCCTATTTATTTATCTGAAAAAAATTAAAATACTAATTAATAATAATAACAGAAAATACAAAATTAGGGCAATTTGAGGGTAAGGGCTGTGGTCCATGTGATCAGACTGGCTAGTTGTCTGTGATTGTGGTTTCAGTCTGTCTGCCCTCTGATGCCTTCTCTC
>SJXQ01009941.1:0-104653 GCA_006408695.1 Aepyceros melampus
GGCAGCAACCAAGTCATATTGCTTTTGTATTTACTAAAATACTGGACACATAGTAGATACTCAATAAATACTTGTTATTTATTTTTTTCTGTAAAATTTCTCTGGCTATTTTTTTAAGTAGCTGGTTTTCAAAAAATGGTCAAGGGCACTCCTGTGTTGAAACCTGTATTTTGTTCCTGCACTATTCCCTTGTCTCCAATACTTCTCACCTACTTTCATTAAATATTTTTATGCTATATGAAAGAGTACTTAACGAGATTCCTCACCTCTACTGTGATGACTTTGGGTATGTGTCTCTTTACTACTAAAAGGCTACTAATTCTGTGCCCTCCAGTGATCCACCCAGATCACTTATTTTTGACCTGTTGCTCAGTGTTGCTACTACATAGGTGGTAAAATTTTGTTAGTCACACATTTCAAAGCACTTAAAAGAGAAATGGAAGTTAATAGTGAGAATGATCAGGAGGTTCCCCCCCCCCGCTTCCTAAGTAATTAATGTGGGTTTTGAAATGACTAATGTATTTACGCTGACAGGTACTGTACATGCAATTGTCTTTACAGGTAGTCATGAAATTCTACTTAACAACTCCTGCTCACAAATGGAAACACACGTGGAGTAGAACACAATCTATATTTTTTAAGTTCTAGGAGAGGCTACTCCCATGGTTATAATCTCATCTTTGAGCCAGTTACAATAATGCCTAATAGTTTTCCTCTAGGTATTTTCTTTTTCTTTTTGATTTGAATCTAGGTACTTGGTTGAACAACACTTGATTTTTTGTAAGTTAAGTTTTGAAACTTGACAATAATGGCAGCCTGGGAAAATGGACTTCTGTATATCAAATAATCTTGTACTATCTAGACAAATTTACAGGCCTTTTTGTGCACATATGTAGGGAGAAGAGGTAATGGTTAAAAATTAGCCCCAAAGTTTCCTTAAAATCTTGATTAGTGATAGGGAATGTAGAACTCTTAAATTCTTAATGACTGCATCAAACAATAAAGACCTATGTGACACATTGACCCAATTGGGTGAAGGATTTATCCACAGGGAAGTTAGCTTACTTTGTGACCCAAGAAATGGGTGAAATTCACTCTTAGTAGTTCATGCTTGCATATTTCCTTAGAGACCCAACTTACCTGTCCCTCAAATCCGGCAGTGTCTTCTGGCCAGCCTAGAATTACCCTATGTGAAGTTTTATTAATGAAAAATAAATAATGTAGGGCAGAAAAGTATAAACTTGTCCTCTCTGGAATGGAATAAAACATGCAGAGTAACCTCCTTTTGAGCACTCCATAATATGAATGTTTTCTTTGTTTGCTAAATAGAGCAACTGAGATTGCATTATAAAACAGTATGAATGAAGGCAACTTAAATTCAGTAGAATCTTTGCTTGTTAGAAGTGTTGTAACATAAACTCATCTGGTTTTGGGAAGGCCCTGTGTGTTCCTTATCTCTTTAAAGACTCAACAAAGTCATCTTGCTGGCAATAATGTCTCAAGTTTAAAATGATTTCCCAGAAGGACTTTCTTCCAAATAAAACTTTGTGCCAAATGCTTTTGATTTGGGACAAATTTGGGATTCTCTGTATATTAAGGTGAGTGGTGGAGGGTAATTGCCATTTTGGTTTCTTGGAACTTTGGATTTAGGAAACCAACATAAACAGCCACAAAAGCAGGGTGCTGGAATTATTACCCAAGGAACTGAGATTTTGAGCAGTCACTGGGGCTAATACATGGCCTTGTGGAAAGTTGTGGGAGCCCCTACACCATACTGAGGGACAGAAACTTGAGGGAGAAAAGCTAGACTTGAGCTTGTCCTTTCCCAAATGATGGAGGACACATGCAGCTTATGTTAAAAAGGTTGTAAGGCAGGTAAAGCTGTTTTCAAAGGTAGGTTGAGTACAGCATTTTAAATTGTTTTTATTTGAAGTATAGGCTAATCCCCTTCCTGGAAGGCTTTTTTTTCAGGCTTTGCTGATTATCTTTCCTTCTGTCAGAGGGACTTTGGATATTTTCACTTATGGAATGACTTGATTATTAACATTGTTTTGCTAACTATCAAGATAGCAAAACTTAACAAAGCCTGCTTATAAGGGATTGTAACCAGATTGTGCCCGTAACTTTAAAATAAGCAAACCATCACTTAACACGTTTTATACATTTATTGTTCTGCAAAAATGGATTAGTACCCTAAAGAATTGACAATCAATGTCTCAAGAACAGGTGCATGTTGGTTTCTTTGAAGAAATGATAGTGGTGAAGGTGCTGATGAAAAAGGTTGAAAACATTTTACTTGCATTTAACATCTAAACTTTTTTTTTCTTCCTTTTTTTTTAAATCTTTCAGTATTCTACCTTGTAAATACTGTTATTTGTATATACTGTAAATGATGACGTCGGTGGGCACTAACCGAGCCCGGGGAAACTGGGAACCACCTCAAAACCAAAACCAGACACAGCACAAGCAGCGGCCCCAGGTAAAGAACCCAAGGGATATGGATCCATGGGGTAGCCTTGCAATGTTCTATGCTTTGGGTTATGAGTTTGGGTTCTTTATTCTTATTTTCTTATCCTTTCCTCTTTTCACTTGGGGCCTAATAACTGTTAATGACATGCTGTGATGCAATGTGCTTATTTTTATTGTTAATTTACTGCATTATGACGCTTGGAAAGAATGAGTCCTGTGCTTTGTATCTCTAAGATACAGTTTCCTTTATTCATCTGGGTTGTTGCAGCAATATATTTATTTCCTAGAATTTCCACTTTGACATCTCTTTAGCCAATCTTTGTCTTGCCACCTTTTCCTTTCCTTTGCTCTTGTTCTCCCTAGCTTGTCTTTTATTTTCCTCTCTTGTCTCATTGAGGCCTAATCTGATTTTTCCTTTCCCATGAAGAGTTAGCGTCTTTACTGTGTTCCTTTAAGATTAACAAATGAAACACTCTTATAGAGTATTGCTCAGGCTTTTTTTTATATTTCAAGATTTATTTTTTTAATATTATTTTTACTGTTGTTGTTTTTTTTACTTTACAATATTGTATTGGTTTTGCTACACATCAACATGAATCCGCCACGGGTGTACACGTGTTCCCAATCCCGAACCCCCCTCCCACCTCCCCTGCCTGCTCAGTTTTAAATAGTAAATTAACCTGGGCACTGAGGTTTATGAGGTTTTGTGGGGTTTTTTTCAGTCGAATTTATATATATATTTTTAATAACCAGTTTGGTATTTGTTGGCACCTAATATGAATGAATCAGTTATATTATGGTCAGATAAATTAAATATGTCAGATTAGAACTTTTCTCTTATTCATTTTTGTCTTACTTCCCTTTCCAGGTGAATTTCTAGCAGAATTCTAGTATTTATCTCAGCTGGGGCTAAAATTTCTGACATCTTACAAGCATACATTGGATACTTGGAGGATATGCTCAGCGTATCCTCAGACTAAACCTTACGCTGTTCTCATCCCTAGGGAATAAGGGAGTGACAGTGATCATTGCAGAAACAAGAACAGAGTTTTCACATGATTTTGCAAATACATGAAATTGAATTAAGGCACAGATGTTTCAGAGTGGTGTTTGATCCCAAAATGAGTCTCTTTAACTGTGAACATAAGAGAAAAGCTCCATGCTTTTTTGGAGAAGGTAGTGTGAAATAATGACAGCTTAACTCTGTGTTGTTGTTTTGCTCGTTGAAGCATCTTACGTGGTGGAAAGAGCCTGGCGGCTATATAGTCCATGGGGTCTCAAAGAGTCGGACATGACTGAGCAACTGAAGTGAAGTGGTAGAAATGTTTTATTACTTGGTCGTGTGTAACAGGGAGAAGGAAATTGGGGTGGGAGATGATGAATATTGATTGTTGTTCAGTTGCTAAGTTGTGTCAGACTTGTTTGCAACCCCATGGACTGTAGCCCTCCAGGTTCCTCTGTCCATGGGATTTCCCAGGCAAGAATACTGGAGTGGGTTGCCATTTCCTTCTCCAGGGGATCTTCCAACTTGGGAATCAAACCCATTGAAGCATCTTACGTGGTGGAAAGAGCCTGGCGGCTATATAGTCCATGGGGTCTCAAAGAGTCGGACATGACTGAGCAACTGAAGTGAAGTGGTAGAAATGTTTTATTACTTGGTCGTGTGTAACAGGGAGAAGGAAATTGGGGTGGGAGATGATGAATATTGATTGTTGTTCAGTTGCTAAGTTGTGTCAGACTTGTTTGCAACCCCATGGACTGTAGCCCTCCAGGTTCCTCTGTCCATGGGATTTCCCAGGCAAGAATACTGGAGTGGGTTGCCATTTCCTTCTCCAGGGGATCTTCCAACTTGGGAATCAAACCCGCATCTCCTGCTTGGCAGGTGGATTCTTTGCCACTGAGCCACCTGGGAAGCCCAGTTGACTGTGTTGGTCCCCCTCATTTCTCTAAACTGTTGTCTCTTGATCTTGCCTTTTTAGGCCACTGCAGAGCAAATTCGACTTGCACAGATGATTTCGGACCATAATGATGCTGACTTTGAGGAAAAGGTGAAACAAGTGAGTGTATTTTTTATTTGTCATAAGTTGTGGGAAAAAACATGAAGATTAAAGCGCAGTTAATAGGATTGATGCCTACCAGGATACTTTCCAATTTAGGTATTAAAAGAATTTTGACCTGAAATATGATAGGTTAAGCCAATACATGAGTGTTTTTATTGTCTGATTTACTGTGCCCCTTTGGACAGATAACCTTGTTCAAAGAGATTTTATCTTAATTTTAACCTCTTTATTGAATGACTTTGTTAGTACTGTTGTACAGCAACACTGAGCATTTGTGGTATCTAGGAAATATGGAGAGTCATGGTATACTGAAGCCTGCGTGTTTCTGCACTTGATTCTCTATTAGATACTTTATTGTTAGATTGTTTTATAAATATTTTGCCCCATCCTTAATCACAGATGTTAGTATTTTGCTTTTGGAGCTAGAATGTCAAAATTCTGCATGTTTTGCTTTTTTAAACCTAATTCTTTCAAATTCAGCTGTGTCTTCTCCCTTTCCTTCATCTGTTTTCCTTTTTGAGGGAGTGCAAGCTTGTTCGTAATGGTTGTTGATCTTTCTCTTTCAGTTGATTGATTCACAGGCAAGAACCAGGATGAATGTGTCATTGCTTTGCATGACTGCAATGGAGATGTCAACAGAGCCATCAATGTACTGCTGGAAGGAAACCCAGATACGGTAGAGTGCTAATCAAGTGTTCTAAAGTGGGTCCCTGGTTGAGAGGCTAGTAAATTCCAAAAACAGCAAGTGGGGTCAACTTAAAGCATACTTTCTTATTCTCCAAATAAAGCAAGGAACTCTCTTTATATTTGCTGGAGGTTGCAAACACTTAAAATTTATGTGCAATAAATAGGAGAAACAGATAAAATCATTTTCTTTTAGTTGGCCTGGAATAATTGTTGATTCTAGGCTAATGACTACTTTCAAGACTTGGTTAGTCTGAGTAAAGAGTTGGTGCTAAATTAAATAGCCTTAGTTACTAATAAGGAGAAGGCAGTGGCACCCCACTCCAGTACTCTTGCCTGGAAAATCCCACGAACTGAGGAGCCTGGTGGGCTGCAGTCCACGGGGTCGCTACAAGTCAGATACGACTGAGCAACGTCCCTTTCACTTTTCACTTTCATGCATTGGAGAAGGAAATGGCAACCCACTCCAGTGTTCTTGCCTGGAGAATCCCAGGGATGGGGGAGCCTGGTGGGCTGCCGTCTATGGGGTCGCACAGAGTCGGACATGACTGAAGTGACTTAGTAGTTACTAATAGAAGGTTTATTGCTGTTGAACAAAGCCACAGCCCTTACTGGATTCTGATTTCAGAATAGTCCCACCAATATTGGCTTCACATTTCACAATACCTTTTTTTTTTTTTTCACAATACCTTTTTATCATGTGAACTTATTTTTGTTGAAGTAGCAGAGAAAGAAACCTTTTTAAAAAATAATTTATTTTGTTCATGAATTTTTGGCTGCACTGGTTCTTTGTTGCTGTTCTCAGCCTTTCTCTAGTTGCCATGAGGGGCTGTTCTTCATTGAGGTACGCAGGCTTCTCACTGTGGTGGCTTCTCTTGTTGCAGAGCACAGGCTCTAGGCACACGGGCTTTAGAGTTGCGGCTCGAGGGCTTAATTGCTCCGATGCATTTGGGATCTTTCCAGACCAGAGATCCAACTCATGTCCCCTGCGTTGACATATGGGTTCCTAACCACTGGATGACCAGGGAAGCCTGAGAAACAAACTTTATAGCTTGTTGCCCATTCCTGGAGATGGTAGGGGATATTGGAGGAACTATTGTCCTGGAATTCAGAGTTGATTTCCTTTCCTTTCCACTTAATGAGAATGCTGTGTTTTGTTACTGTCTTACTGTTGTATCAGACTGTTATGTCCCTTAAGAATAGGATTGTGCCTTAATAATCTTTGGGATGTTCTGCAGTGTTGAGTAGAGATCTTTATTATTAGTTTTTTTAAATGAGCAGTGTATCATTTGAAGTCATTTTCATTTACTTGATCTTACTCAGGATTTTTGGTTGCGATTGATAACCGAATTTCATCCTTAGATTAACTGATGGATATTACAGTGTTACTTTAGCTGAATGTTGGAGGTTTGTCAGTTACTTTTTGTTGTTGTTGTTATACTAAGGCTTTCAATTTTATTTTATTTTTAACAAACATACATGGGACTTGATAAAGGTTACTGACTAAATGAGCTCTAACAGACAGGTTCTCTGTGGCTTTGACACACTCAGCTTCTAAATGATCAGCTAGCTAGTTAGGATTGTACACTTGGTACTTTTTGTTGTTGTGCAGTCACTCAATCATCTCCAGCTCTTTGCCACCTCATGGACTGTAGCCTACAAGGCTCCTCTGTCCATGGGATTTCCTAGGCAGGATTATGGGAGTGGGTTGCCATTTCCTTCTCTGAGTTTGTCAGTTTCTTTGAGACAATGGGAAATAATAGTGAAAACTGTTTTTAGTCATTGAATTTAGATTTGTAGATTTTTTTCTTCAAAAGGGTGGTCCTAGATTAGGTTTTACAATGGCTTTTTTTTTTTTGAAAATTACTACCTGAATAATCAGATAGCAGTTTTGGTTCATTTTGAGTTTACTCTGGAGTAATTGCCTCAAGATTTTCAGGGAGTAGGATGGAGATTGAAGTGGGACTACCTATGCATTCTAAAAGTGTATTTTTTTTTGAGACGTCACTGGAAGTTCAGTGGTTAAGACTCCAAGCTCCCAATGCGCTGGCCATGGGTTTGATCCCTAGTCGGGGGATAAGGTCCTGCATACTGCATAGTGCGACAGGAAAAAAGTGTGAGAAATTTTATTTTGCACAAGTCACATTTTGTTTCATCTTCTAGTACTAGAAGTCTGACCTTCTTCCACAGTATTAAAAAAATAAGCTAGAGAATGTAGGTTTATGCCCCAAATAAACCAGCAACTAGTGAAACCATTGGGAATCAGTCAGCTGCCAGGAATGTTGCATGTATTTGGGTGGATGGGATCATATCAGAAAACTGGAAGTACCTTTGGCCAAAGCATAGTCATTCTTTTTATGTATAGAACCCATCTGGTGCCAGGAGTTGATAAATAACCATAGAGAAACCAAAAGGTGACAGATTTCTGAAAACTTCCAGGTTTTGATACAGATTAGCACAAACTCATAAGGACAAACTGTTTTGAGTCTCATTTCCAGAGTTCCTGATGGCAGGTTTAGGTATGAGGTTGCTATAATTTATGAATTAAAGCTACTATTAGCATAAAGTGACCTACAACTTAATGTGGAATCAGCGTGGGTTGGAAGAATGTGCAACACGCTACTGCTAGGTCCTAGATGGATGCTTAATATTTTTTTTGGCCAAGCTGTGTGGCTTGTAAGATCTTAGTTTCCTGATCAGGGATTGAACCTGTGTCCCCTGTATTTTAAGGCGAATTGTTAACCACTGGACCACCAGGGAAGTTCCTTTAGTATAGTTATTTAGTTAGTTATTTGGTCGTGCTGGATCTTCAGTGCTGCTTGAGGGTGTTTCTCTAGTTGGAGCAAGTGGGGACAGCTCTTGCGGTGCATGGGCTTCTCATTGCGGTGGCTTCTCGTTGCAGAGCACAGGCTCTAGGCACACAGACTTCAGTAGTTGCAGTGTGTTGGCTTAGTTGCCTGTGGCATCCTTTAGTGTAGTTTTAAATTTGCTTGTTTTGAACTTAAAAAATGTTTAAATTTTGGCAAAATACACTAGAGGAAATTGACCAGTTTAACCATTTTAAGTAAACAATTCTTTGTCACTAAGGACATTCATGGTGCTCGACAGCCATTCTTGTTGTGTAGTCACCAAGTTGTGTCTGACTCTTTTGCAACCCCATGGACCGTAGCCCGCCAGCCTCCTCTGTCCATGGGATTTCCCAGGCAAGAACACTGCAATGGGCTGCCTTGACCTCCTCCAGGGGGTCTTCCTGATCCAAGGATCCAAACTGTGTCTGCTGTTGGGCAGGTGGACTCTTCGCCACTGAGCTGCCTGGGAGGCCCTGGGCAACCATTCTCACTACCCTTTCCAGAGCTTTTCCATTTCCCAGTTAGAAACCGTATCCATAAAACAATTAACTCTCCATGCCCCACTCCCAGCTTGAGTAACATCTTCTGTTTGTGGTATCTTATATAAAGTATTGCCTATTCTTGGTCCCTCATAAAAGTGGAATCAATATTTGTCCTTTTGTGTTTCATTTAGCAAAATATTTTTAAGGTTTATCTGTATTGTGACTTGTGTCAGAATTTCAGTCCTTCGGAAGACTCAGTAATGTTCTATTGTGCGTTTATAGCACATTTTGTTTATCCACTTATCACTGGCAAACACTTCAGATTATTTGGAAATAAATTGTAGACATCAGAGTACTTTGATTTCCTAAATTCTTCAGCATGTTTTCCTAAAAGGATACTATTTTATATGACAATATTATTGTTAGCCCTGATAAAATTAATAGTAATTTCATATTACTATTCCATATTTTTAAAGTTATTTGATAGCTGTTACTGAGCAAACCTTCCTCAGCGATCAGTGCAAAGAAATAGAGGAAAACAACGGAAAGGGAAAGACTAGAGATCTCTTCAAGAAAATTAGAGATACCAAGGGAACATTTACTGCAAAGATGGGCTCGATAAAGGACAGAAATGGTCTGGACCTAACAGAAGCAGAAGATATTGAGAAGGGGTGGCAAGAATACACAGAAGAACTGTACAAAAAAGATTGTCATGACCAAGATAATCACGATGGTGTGATCACTCACCTAGAGCCAGACATCCTGGAATGTGAAGTCAAGTGGGCCTTAAGAAGCATCACTATGAACAAAGCTAGTGGAGGTGATGGAATTCCAGTTGAGCTATTTGAAATCCTGGAAGATGATGCTGTGAAAGTGCTGCACTCAATATGCCAGCAAATTTGGAAAACTCAGCAGTGGTCACAGGACTGGAAAAGGTCAGTTTTCATTCCAGTCCCAAAGAAAGGCAATGCCAAAGAATGCTCAAACTACTGCACAATTGCACTCATCTCACATGCTAGTAAAGTAATGCTCAAAATTCTCTTAAGCCAGGCTTCAGCAATACATGAACCATGAACTTCCAGATGTTCAAGCTGGTTTTAGAAAAGGCAGAGGAACTAGAGATCAAATTGCAAACATCCTCTGGCAAGAGAGGAAAAAGCAAGAGAGTTTTAGAAAAACATCTATCTTTGCTTTATTGACTGTGCCAAAACCTTTGACTGTGTGGATCACAATAAACTGTGGAAAATTATTCAAGAGATGGGAATACGAGACCACCTGACCTGCCTCTTGAGAAACCTATATGCAGGTCAGGAAGCAACAGTTAGAACTGGAGCAACAGACTGGTTCCCAATAGGAAAAGGAGTACGTTAAGGCTGTATATTGTCACCTTGCTTATTTAACTTATGTCCAGAGTACATCATGAGAAACGCTGGGCTGGAAGAAGCACAAGCTGGACTCAAGATTGCCAGGAGAAATATCAATAACCTCAGATATGCAGATGACACCACCCTTATGGCAGAAAGTGAAGAGGAACTAAAAAGCCTCTTGATGAAAGTGAAAGAGGAAAGTGAAAAAGTTGGCTTAAAGCTCCACATTCAGAAAACGAAGATCATGGCATCTGGTCCCATCACTTCATGACAAATAGATGGGGAAACAGTGTCAGGGTTTATTTTTTGGGGCTCCAAAATCACTGCAGATGGTGACTGCAGCCATGAAATTAAAAGACGCTTACTCCTTGGAAGGAAAGTTATGACCAACCTAGATAGCATAGTCAAAAGCAGAGACATTACCTTGCCAACAAAGGTCCGGCTAGTCAAGGCGTGGTTTTTCCAGTGGTCATGTATGGATGTGAGAGTTGGACTGTGAAGAAGGCTGAGCGCTGAAGAATTGATGCTTTTGAACTGTGGTGTTGGAGAAGACTCTTGAGAGTCCCTTGGACTGTGAGGAAATCCAACCAGTCCATTCTAAAGGAGATCAGTCCTGAGTGTTCTTTGGAAGGACTGATGCTGAGGCTGAAACTCCAATACTTTGGCCATCTCATGCGAAGAGTTGACTCACTGGAAAAGACTCTGATGCTGGGAGGGATTGGGGGCAGGAGGAGAAGGGGACGACAGAGGATGACATGGCTGGATGGCATCACCAACTCGATGGACATGAGTTTAGGTGAACTCTGGGAGTTGGTGATGGACAGGAAAGTCTGGCATCCTGCAATTCATGGGGTCGCAAAGAGTCAGACACAACTGAACTGAACTGAGCAAACAGGGGTGTCATAATTTGGTATTACGTAATTTGGTATTTGAAATCCTGGTAACCAGGATGGTAAACATGATAGTCTTGACGTTTGAACTGAAACTTATTTGTACATATTTTCTGCAAAAATTATAAATCAGTATATGTGTATGTTTAAAACTTGAAATTTATAAGGAATTCTCTGGCAGTGCAGTGGTTAAGACTCTTGACTGCTGAGCACCTGGGTTCAGTCCCTGGTCAGGGAACTGAGAACCTGCAAGCCACAAGGCAAGGCAAAAAAAAAAAAGAAAAGAACTTTAAGTTTATAAAATTGATTTTCCTAAGGAATGAGTTTTTGCACGACTATTTAGCTTATTTTTCTTCCTATAAATATTTGTTCCTGATCTGCTTTGATGAAGGTTGAATTATATTATAGCAATTTCACATGCATAAGGAGAACACAGTGAGTAAAATGAGACATGCTTCCTATAGTCAGCATGTCTCGGGGCCAGCTGTGCTTTCCTGACTGCTATTTGGTCTTCTTTTAAAGAAAGGAAATTGGTGTGTGTGGATGGGGTGGGTTAGGGAGCAGGTGTAGTTGTTTTCCTCCTAATTCTAGGTTGTTTAATTTGAGACTGTACTCAAGAGTCAAATGCTATTCATTCACTTTGAATTCAAAGTTAACTTTTAGAAACTTTTTTTCAGCTTAATTTGACATGGATAAGGCTATAAAAAATTGGAAATTACTGAATGCATAGGGAATAAGTGTTTCAGCCCAGGAAACACACTTAAAAGAAAGGACCAGTGAGTAACTAGGTCCTTTGACTAAGGGGACACTGAGTGACTGAACTGGATGGCGATCTTGGTGGCCCTTTTGGGAATGATTCCTGCATAGAAAGGGCTTCAGTTTTGCAGTGATAGGTGCAGAATTTGTTTTTAGGTCCTGTCTATGCCCTCAACTTAAGCAGAAGTAAACTTACAGAAGTATCTTAGATATGGATACTGAGAGAATGGTTAACAGTTGTCCCAACTTTTATCTCTGGTTTCCTGGTAGCAACCTATACTGATCTGACATGAATGCTCTTCCCTTCTTTAGCATTCCTGGGAGATGGTCGGGAAGAAGAAGGGAGTCTCAGGACAGAAGGATGGTGGCCAAACGGAATCCAACGAGGAAGGCAAAGAAAATCGAGACCGGGACAGAGACTATAGTCGGCGACGTGGTGGGCCACCAAGACGGGGAAGAGGTGCCAGCCGTGGACGAGAGTGTATGCATGGGGCTTTAACAAAACCAGCTGTGGGTTAGTAATGTCTAGACTTGAGGGGTGTCAGGGCCTTGTGAGGCTAGACCTAGTAACCGTTATCTTTTTTATTTTTCTTACGCTCATCTATTCTGAGATCTTGGCATTTTTTACATATAGTTTTTTTTAACAACAGCCACCAGTTTAGCATGAAATTACCTTGTTAGCTGTTTGTAAGATTTTTTGACTGGGAACCATTCCCCTAGTAACCACCATGTTCTGTCCTTCCAGCTCATTTTCTCTTCTTTGATTTTGTCTTCCCCCATCATGTATGCATACCATTTATATATATTATTTCTATTCACTTTACTCTGGCCATTTGTACCGTTCTGTTTTTAATTTCAGTTCGAGGTCAGGAAAATGGATTAGATGGCACCAAGAGTGGAGGGCCTTCTGGAAGAGGCACAGAAAGAGGCAGAAGAGGTCGTGGCCGAGGCAGAGGTGATCAGTTTGTTGGGGGAGTGGATGTTGGGGACATGATACTCTTATTAGTTTAGTAGGGGTCTGCTTTATTTAAAAAAAAAAAATTCAAATGGATGCTGGATACCTTAATTGTTGAGATGTAGTGTAAAGTCTAGAGATTACTGTGAGAGCAGTGGAGGTGAAGGTAGATGTCATTTCCTCTAGTACTTACTGTTACTACTGTATTTGCTTAATGATCCGGCAGTTCAGTCAGCAAAGAAACAATCTTGTCAATAATAAGGATTGTCCTCCTGTATTAACTGATGTACTGCAGAGTGAGAGAAGGAACATTTAATGATGTCAACCACTTACTTTCCAAAGTTGTCTCAGTTGGCGTGGTGGTTTTATATCAACTTTTAAAATGTTTCCCTCTCCCTCTTTAGGTGGCTCTGGTAGGCGTGGAGGAAGGTTTTCTGCTCAAGGAATGGGGTGAGTTTCATTGATCCAATGTCAAAGTCTTTGATTTTTTTTCATAAGTGTTACCATAGTAGCTTGATGTGGTTAATATTCTGGTATCCTGAGGATAATAGGCAGCTAAGTAACCAAATGTGATCAGACAGATTGCTACAGTATTTCATCAGATGTGTGCAGACATTGGGCTTATTTTAGTGAGATAAGCATTTACCACCTGGATTACTTTATCTCATAACTTCATATGAATACATATACCTGTTATTCTTCCAAAATCTTCATGTGGATTTTATCGATGGCCTATTGCAAGGGGAATGATAGATATATAGAAGATTATATCATGAAATTTTAGGTAAGCTGATAAAATGAGGAAAAGTGAACAGACTAGATTCTAATTGCCCTCCTTTTAATTTCAACTGATGTTGCTTAGCGCTCAGAGGCTCTTAAGCTTTTTTTTTTTTTTTCTCCCAGAACCTTTAACCCAGCGATTATGCAGAGCCAGCCAATACTGATGATAACTATGGCAATAATAGCGGCAATACATGGAACAACACTGGCCACTTTGAACCAGATGATGGGACGAGTGAGTGACTGTTTTATTCATTTTCTGTCTCTAGGAACCTAAGGAAGTAATTTTTTTGAGGTTATACTAACATGAAAAAGTGGAGGTATAGTTTTTGAGTGCTGAGAGAGGGAGAGAAAGGGATAAAGGTTATATTACTATGTACTCTGTATTTATTGTGTACCTACAGGCACATTATACATGCTGTTTCACCTGATCTGTCACTATTTTATAAAACAAACATTATTTATTGTCACTTTTCAGATGACAAGATTTAGATTACAGGAGTGATCATGAAATTTGCTAGTATTTGAACTTAGAATTTTTCGACTCTGTAAGGTCATGTGCTCTTTCCATTATACCGTCAGCTCCCAGTTGTATTTTCTAGTGTTTCTGTTTGGCTTTGCCTTTTGACAAGATTTCCAGGATTATTCAAACCACTACTTGTAGAGGTGAACAGGGCCCAGAATCAAAGCCCCACTGTTAATTTGTTTTTGCATACAGAGATAGGAATGTCTTTTTCCTTTACTTTTTGGGAAATACCAGTATCTGGGCAAGAAGAAAATCTGCAGACTTTCAGCCTCTCGTTGGATAGTGTTCTGGGTGTGATAGGGTATTATGGGATTTTTGTTGTTGTTGTTAGCTGACTTTGGTGCATATCTGGGTAGCATAGATGTTTGTGGATATGTTAGGCTTGTGGGACACACCAAGATGTATTTGGAAGTAAAAGATACTTTTATTACTTTAAATGAGAGCAGCCTCTGGGTTCCAGAGTATTTTATTCTGAGGAGATAACTATCTCCTTCTGGCTGAGTCAGCACATGGAAAGAAAAGCCTGAGACTTTTTTTGTCTTATAAAGGGGGAATCGGTTAATAGAGGAGCATGAAATAGGCTCTCTTGACTCCTTATCCACTTATATTTGCCTAACCCCCCTTTCAGAGATCTTTACCTTAATCTTGCATCTTTAGAAAGGTCTTTGGCACAAACAACTTCTCACCTACTGCCCACAGTATGCTATACCTCAGGTCCTGAGTATTACATGCTTTTTGTTCATCAAGCTGTTTTAAAAGCTCATTTTGAATACAAGTTTTTCAGGGGTGGAGGCTAAAGTTATTGTCAAGCTAGATAACTTTTTGAGCTTCCTTATTGGCTATGAAATGTCCTTTTCTATTTTAACTTTGGAGGCATTAGAACTGCTCTTCACTCATCTCTTGATGGCTTTTTAGAACATTGGTAGCAGTCTGAATAATAAAAGCTAAGGGATTTGTTTTTAGTTGTGGACAGAAAATGAGATATGGAGTCCCAGTCCTAGGTTGGTTGGAAAAAGAGGAAAGGAAGAGGTGTGTGTTTGCTTATACCATGTAGAGAAGAGCAAATATGGGAGGCTAGAATCAGAACTTTTGATTTGTGGCTGAATGGAAGATTTTGTGCTGCTCCTGTCATCTTGTTAGTGTTGGGTTAGCTCCGTGCATTCATCCTTGTTAGTTTGATGATTTGAACTTTTCATGCATGATCTCTTTTTATGTTTTCATGATAGCAAACTTCAAATTCCTTTTTTATTTTAAAAAGAGACTGAAATCTACCTTTTAAAATATCCACAGGTACAGTGGGAGTTGTGTGTTGGGGGCAATCATTCTCATTCACAAGCAAAATTTCACTGGTTGTTTTTTCTTTTCTTTTCTTTTTTGTTTCAGGACTTGATTTCATTGGGGTTGAGGGGTCAAATTATCCCCGAAAATTTGAGACTGCTCCTGGTATGATACATCCAGGCGCCTAACTGCCCCGGATATTTAATAATAGATTTTTATGAACTGAAAT
Organism: Aepyceros melampus; assembly: GCA_006408695.1. Classification (NCBI taxonomy): domain Eukaryota; kingdom Metazoa; phylum Chordata; class Mammalia; order Artiodactyla; family Bovidae; genus Aepyceros; species Aepyceros melampus. Next base: position 15,326 of record SJXQ01009941.1, read on the forward strand.
ATCTGTGGATATGTCATCTTTATGTTTTCCTGCTTTTTATTTTTCTGCTTTTTCCTTCCATTCTGTGCCTGTTTTTCTTACTTAGAAAATTGCTTAATGAACACTTAATATTTACTTTGTGCTTTTTGCTGATGAAGTGGAAGCCCTAACTGTTAGAATATTTGAACGCTTTCTGCGTCTTAATGCTTCCTCAGTGTGTAGTCTTCTCCTTAGCCGTGACCATATGTCCTGTATAGGAAGGTGTCAAGTAGCTGTCTACAGTCTTCCTTTCCATTCCAAATACAGTCACCAGAGTGCAGGGGGAAAATTTTTCTTGCATGAGAGATAGCTTCTAAGTAGTATGTAACTTCTTAGTTCACTTCTAATTCTAGGATTGTGTGTATGTGTTAACCCACATTTTGGATTCTAGTTAACGATGGTGGGATGAATGTCAATGGGGAGGAAGAGAGGGAGAGAAAAATGTGGTTTGTAGCTTGTCTAAATTGAGATTGGACTTTGATTTGGAGAACATTGTCATTGTTAAGTGGCTTGAAATTTCAGTGATACAGTTTTAACACTGTCCTGGGAAAGACATTGCACTGACATACATTTCTCTAGGAAATAGGATTTTTCATTATTAAATGTTTGATAAGTGCCTATTTCTTAGTGTGGTCCTTTGCTTGAAGGGAAGAATTTTAGGTCTCAGAAACTCACCCATATTCCTTAAGAAAAGGCAGGTTCCTTTTCTGAGGAGGACATGTGTATATGTGAAGCAAAACAAGGGGAATGTGGAAGATAGTTTGATTATTTATGGATCTCCTCTACAGAAAGTGTATCTGCACTATGTTATTACCAATAGGAGGAGAGTGTATAACTCTGTTGTCTGTGCCATGAGCTCAGCAGGTCAGATTTCACGTCTCGTATAGTTAGGATTAGTACGGTAATTATCACACATACTTGATTTTTCCAGTTTCACCTTCCATCTGTTGAAAGTAACAGCCAGTAGGGTTTTTTTAATTCAGTTCCCATAGCAGATAGGTGTCAGTGCTCTGTTTGGATTTCAGGCCTTTCCTTCTTCATTGCCCTTCGACTATCTTGTCGAAACCATTTGTATTCCTCTGCCCCTGCTGCCATGTCTCTTCAGACTGCTGGCAGTATTGTCTTATACTCAATAGATAAGAGTTTGCATGTTTGGCTTGAATTGTCTGCTGCCATTTCACTGAACAGACCACTGAGTTGGGCCTGAAGGTCTGTAAGGGATTGCTTGGAGTGCTGGATCTATTGGAGTCTTGCTCTCTCTTGCATTTTGTTTCTCTCTCTTGCTGTCTCGCACTCTTTCCTATTACAGCTGTGTGACAAAAACTGGAAGTTGCTGTGAAATTTAATCTAATTAGAACCCTGGTGTTCTGAGGTATTCTGAAAAGTCTTTTCCTCCCTCTGAAGCCCAAGAATCCTTTCTGATTACTAAATGCTGGTTACACTTTTGGCTGCCAAAAAATGTAATGCATTAGTATTTTCTGCACATGCTTTGTACTGGCATTTAAAGTTACTTCACCATGTTTTCCTTTATTCCCAGGCGCATGGAGGACTGCAACGGAGGAGTGGGGAACTGAAGATTGGAATGAAGATGTGAGTATTCCCATGTTATTCCTCATTAGTACCTTCTATCCCTAAGTGATGTTTTAGGGATAGAAAATGGGTATGATTCTACCCCTCAAAATTCACCCTTAAGATTCTGACCCAAAACTTTTACATCCAAAATAGTGTTCTGAGCCAGAACATTTCACATATGTTATATGAAGGAGACTGGGCATGAACAGGACTCTCTGGAACCAGACTATGGAAAGGGCAAGTGCACTTGTGTAAGTCCAATATCTGATTGTCGGATTTATCCCAGGAAGCGATGGTGGTTGGGTAGGGCACCAGAGATGGAGTCAGGCAGGTAGCGCATTGAGTAGCAGCTCCTGGTAGCACATGACACTCCTTGGAGCAGTGCAGTTACTTGGTTCACAATCAAGCTTTTGTGTATGGTCCTATAATTGGTTTAGAGGTGGGTACATGGTGAAAGTTTGGTTGACTCTGAAACCCATTTTGTTAGTGTACTCAGAGCCCAACTTGGGTGATTTTAATTGAATTGAATGTGTAGGTTTGGCAGTTCTCCAGTGACAAAACTTGGAAACCTCATAGATGAGTGGCACATAAACAGCTATGTGATTCACTGGAGTAATACCTGAATTAAAGGATTTTGCTGATCGCTGGTCACAGTCTTTGCTGTGAATTATAGTGATCATGGATGAACTTTCCTGTGTTTTGTATTTACTCAAGCAAGACAGAATATGGTAAAAGGAAACGGTGTGTCAAGCTGTTTTGGTTTTCAGGGCTGAGTTTTAAAATTCTAGATGTATCAGCATCAGAGGGTACATCAGCTACATTTCTGTTGTAGCTGAGCTAGACTGCTTTGTGAATACTTCATAAGATTTGGCTTGTCTGCTTAACCACCTTTCAGAGAATGATATATTGGGGGGAGTGGATTTCCTGTCTTTAGAGGGGAGGTTTCAATCAGAAAGTTTTTTTTAAAAATTTATTTTTAAAGTTGGATGGGAATTGCTTGGTGGTCCAGTGGTTAGAACACTTTCACTGCTGAGGTCCAGGGTTCAATTCCTGGTTGGGGAACTCTGAGCTCCCACAAACTGGGCAGCATGGCCAAGAAATTAAATCAACTTTTAATAGTAGGAATATTTATTCCCTGCAATTGCTTACTTGATTTTAGTGTCTTACAGGGGAGAGACTAAATGTAATAAAGTCATTTTTAAGGCAAAACACATTAAAATTATTCTTGCAAACTTCAGCACATCAGAACTTGGGTCCTTACTGCTCAAAAGCAAAGAATTCTTTTTATTTCTGTCTTCATTTTGGCTGGGGTTTTCCTTTCTTTGAGAGGATTAGTGGAAGATAAAGTATGGTTTGGATTGAGGTAGGAGATGGGAGGCAAAGTGGGAAAATAAAAGGGGCTTTCTCTATTTTTCTGTCTAGCATATTCACTTTCTTGTAAGTTCAGGGTGCATATTATATGACTCCACTAGATTTCATTGGGTTCATGGATTCTACTCTCTCTTTTGATAAGATCTATAGAAGATAGAAGGGGCTTGAAAGTCAGTCGATTCAGGATTCCTTAGGGTAAATAGTTCTCTCTTCTGAGAGTTTTTCCCCTTTTCTTATGTTGCATTCCCCTTACCCTGCCAGGTTTCTGGACTGTAACTAGCCTAACACTAGGAGTAACTAATGCCTCTGTTTTCCAGCTTTCTGAGACCAAGATCTTCACTGCCTCTAATGTGTCTTCAGTGCCTCTGCCTGCGGAGAATGTGACAATCACTGCTGGTCAGAGGCAAGTGTGTGGTGTGAATTGTTAGTATCTTTTCTCAGAGGGATCTGCTAAGTGAGCTGTAAGGAAGGAGTAGTACTGGGCCTTCATGAACTCCTATGGTGTTGAGAATACTGAGAATCAAATCACATTACGGTCCTATTTAGTTTATAGGTAGATTTTTGTAAGAATTGATAGTAGTTAATCTACTGAATGGATATCTGTATAATTTTAAAGTTAACTCTCTTCCAGAGAGTCCTTTATTAATACATACATCAGAAAAAAATATTTTTATATACATTAGCTTTGTCAGCATCCTGGATATTGATTAAAACTTAGAATAATATAAACTTATAGTAAGTCAGGTTAAGAAAAGCTAAAAGTGGAAAGGTTTTATTTATTTTGAAATTTGCAGAACTGTTCAATAGCTTGTTCTCTTGCTTTATTATGTTTTTGCTTTAGCCAACTGGGTATGATGATCATTTTTTCCCCTAGCGTTTATGAATTTTTTAGGACTTTAAAAAAAAAAAGCATTAGAGTCAATAGAGGGAGATAACACTTGTCAGGGAATATTTTTATCCCTTGAAAAACTCTTGGATTATCTGGACCCTGATATGACAGCTGTAGGGCTTCCCTGATAGCTCAGTTGGTAAATCTGTCTGCAATGCAGGAGACCCCAGTTCAATTCCTAGGTTGGGAAGATCCACTAGATAATGGATAGGCTACCTCACTCTAGTATTCTTGGGCTTCCCTTGAGGCTCAGCTGGTAAAGAGTCTGCCTGCAGTGTGGGCAACCTGTGTTGTATCCTTGGGTTGGGAAGATCCCCTGAAGAAGGGAAAGGCTACCCACTCCAGTATTCTGGCCTGGAGAATTCCCTGGACTGTATAGTCCATGGGTTGCAAAGAGTCGGACATGACTGAGTGACTTTTAACTTTCACTTTCATGATAGTTATTGACTCAGAATCCAGCTTGAAGGCAGAGGAACCAGAGATCAAATTGCCAACATCGTTGGATTATAGAAAAATCAGGAGAGGTCAAGAAAAACATCATCTGCTTTAATGACTACGCCAAAGCCTTTGACCGTGTGGATCACAAAAAACTGGAAAATTCTGAAAGAGATGGGAATACCAGATCACCTTATCTGACTCCTGAGAAATCTGTATGCAGGTTAAGAAGCAACATTTAGAACCGGACGCAGAACAACAGACTGGTTCCAAATTGGGAAAGGAGTACATCAAGACTGTATACTGTCACCCTGCTTATTTAAATTATATGCAGAGTACATCATGCAAAATGCCAGGCTGGATGAGCACAAGCTGGAATCAAGATTGCTAGGAGAAATATCAGTAACCTCAGATATGCAGATGACACCATGATTATGGCAAAAAGTGAAGAGGAACTAAAGAGCTTCTTGACAAAAGTGAAAGAGGAGAGAGAAAAAGCTGACTTAAAACTCAACATTCAGAAAAACTAAAATCATGGCATCTGGTCCCATCACTTCATGGCAAATAGATAAGGAAACAGTGACAGACTTTATTTTCTTGGGCTCCAACATCACTGTGGATGGTGACTGCAGCCATGAAATTAAAAGACACCTGCTTCTTGAAAGTTATGACCGACCTAGACAGCATATTAAAAAGCAGAGACATTACCTTGCCAGCAAAGGTCTGTCTAGTCAAAACTGGTTTTTCTGGTAGTCATGTATGGATGTGAGAGTTGGACTACAAAGAAAGCTGAGTGCTGAAGAATTGATGCTTTTGAACCGTGGTGTTGGAGAAGACTCTTGAGAGTCCTTTGGATTGCAAGCAGATCAAATCACTCAATCCTAAAGGAAATCAACCCTGAATATTCATTGGAAGGACTGATGCTGAAGCTCCAATCAATACCTTGGCCACCTGATGCAAAGAACTGACTCATTGAAAAGACGCTGATGCTGGGAAAGATTGAAAGATTGAAGGAGAAGGGGACGACAGAGAATGAGATGGTTGGATGGCATCACCGATTTGATGGACATGAGTTTGAACAAGCTCCAGAAGTTGGTGATGGACAGGGAGGCCTGGTGTGCTGCAGTCCATGGGGTCGCAAAGAGTCAGACACGACTGAGTGACTGAACTGAACTGACTCAGAATATCCTAATAAGTGTGATAGGAATAGGATGTTTAAGGATGTCATTACTAGAGGTTAATTGTTGTTGTTTTTAATGACACCAAATATCTGTGAATTTTTTCCCACACGGGTTCTGTGTTCAGCTAAGTGTTCAGCAGTTTAATTCAGTTCTGACAGTAATTCTCCAGAGTTAGCACAGACCCAAGGTGACTGCTCAGTATCCTAAGACAGCCTTTACTTCAGAGGTACCCAGGCTACTCACACAGTTCTGCTCAGCTGGCTATAAATTTGGAGGCTTTCACAGCCCCCTCTTCAGATTCAGTAATTTGCTAGGATGATTGATAGGATGCGGGAAAGTTTTCCTTGGCGTTCCTGATTTATTAGTTTAACCAGTATTCCGAAACAGCCAGATGGGAGAGATGCACAAGCCAGGGTGTGGGGGTTGCAGCGTGGAGCTTTTAAGCCCTCTCTGGGTGTTCTGCCCTCCTTGTGGGTCACATGTGGTCACCAGCCCAGAAGCTCACTGAATCTCACTGTTCAAGAGGTTTTAATCAAAGTTTCTTTACATATGCATGATTGATGAAGTCATTGGTAATTGAATTCAATCTCTAATTCCCCCTCCTTTCCTAGAGGTGGCTGGAGTGTGGTGGGGTTGAAAGTTCCAACTCTCATTCACTTTCTTGGTGTTTTTGGTGACCAGCCGCCTTCTCAAAACTATGTGTGTGGGGGTCCCCCCCCAAGTAACTATTACCGTAAACTGTGGTTGAAAGGGACCAATTATGAAAAAGAAGAGATACCCCTCTTATTAAGGAAATTTGCCAAGCCCCTAGTATAACCTTTATTATACCACAGGTGACTTTTGGAATGTTTTAAAAACTGGGGGGGAAATTGCCTAAATCCTTCTTGTTCTAAAGCAACTTGAGGATGCAAGCATTCTGTTTGTGGTCTTAGATGTTGGTCATGACAGGTATTCAGTATTAAAATCATGGGTAAAAGTTAGGAAATTTGGGGCCAGTTATGGACCTGCTGTATTAAAACTAACATTTGATATTTCATTAAGTTAGATTTCACTAAAATTAAAATTTTAAACAACATTAAGGATGTCCGCTCCACTGGAATACATCTGGATACTATTGTGACTCTTATACATCTGTTATTTTTGAGAAGTTCAGCATTTTAGAGCTTTGTGTTTCTGGGGAGTGACTTCCTTTTGATCTATCCTTAATCTGAGTCGGGTATTGGAGTTAAGAATGTTCCGTCATTATTCATCAAACTTTCTCCCTCCACTAGAATTGACCTTGCTGTTCTGTTGGGAAAGACACCATCTTCCATGGAGAATGATTCATCTAACCTGGATCCTTCTCAGGCTCCTTCTCTTGCCCAGCCTCTGGTGTTCAGTAACTCGAAGCAGAGTGCCATATCACAGCCTGCTTCAGGGAACACGTTTTCTCATCACAGTATGGTAAGTAGGAAACAAGGTATATCTTAAAGTTTTCTGCAACCCCAGCTCATACGTACAAATACAGTAATTCCTTTCAGTGACACCTGAAAGGTTTGAAGCAAGGTAGAAAGCATCTTTTGTCTTCCTAAGCAGACTTGAGTATAGAAATGTTGATTTGGGTAATAGGGGATAGCTCTAGGAGAGGATTTAGTTGTGGACAGACAGAATCATCTTATTAAAATGAATAAACATTTTATTTGTGGTCAGTTGCCCAGTTTGTCTGACTCTTTGTAACCCCATGGACCCCACCAGGCTCCTCTGACCAGGGAATTTTCTAGATAAGAATACTGAAGTGGGTTGCCATTTCCTACTCCAGGGGATCTTCCTGACCCAGAGATGAAACCCATATCGCCTGATTGGCAGGTGGATTCTTTACCACTGTGCCACCTGGGAAGCCCTGACACCATTTACTGAGTACTTATGGTGCTGAACAATGTTTTTTTTTTTTTAATAATTTTTTTTGGGGAAAAAAATTAATTTATTTGGCCGTGCTGGGTCTTAGTTGTGGCATGTGGGATCTTAGATCTTTGTTGTGGCATGCAGGAGCTTTAATTGTGGCATCCAGGGCCTAGTTTCCTGACCAGAGGTCAAACCCAGTCCTCTCTCCCGGCCCCCCACGTTAGAAATGTAGGGTCTTACCCACTGGGCCACCAGGGAAGTCCTTTTTTTCTATTATTCTTGAAGAGAGAAAATCAATGACAATTTTAATGCTAATACTAATTAGTAATAGTTATTAAATGTTGATGAGGTGGTAGCACTTCGCTGTTTCTTGATAGAGCACAATTACCATATGTATTTATTTAAATTGTACATTTCTGAGCTAGGCTTCTAAAAACTTGGGGTCTTCCTGAATCTGCCCATATAATAACTGTTTCTCCCTTTCTCCTTAAGTGGGGATAAGGGTGCTTGCTGTGCCTGTCTTACAGGGGTCAGGGGTTCAGGAAGATAGATAAGATCATAAGTAAAAGTTATACAAATGTGGCAGTAGTGGTATTAGTTGTTAACAACCTGGAGCACTTAACAACAAATGACTTGTTGATTCAGAATTATTTTTTAAAAATTCAAGGTCATCAATTATGGGAAAAGCTAAATAAACAAAGATGATACAAGGACCGACTTTCTTATGGTCAGTAAATCCTAAAAGTACTACTTTTCTTTCTTTTACTTTCCTGTCTATTTTTTGGTGGTTGTCATTAAGTAAGAGACAATGTATATACATATGCTTTGATTTTTCTAGTAGTAAGATTATATTAATAGTAATGGCTTCAACTAGAAAATTGCTGAGTCAGCCTCTAATCCAGAAGTTCTTTAGTTTTTAACTGTTATCCTAAAATAATTTCCTGTGTTAATGGTAATTTGGTGATTAATATTCTGCCAATATGAATGGTGACAGGTGAGAAAAGGTGAAAGAGAAGAGAAAGGGAGAGAAGTGTTGGGACCAAAAAGAAAGAAAGAAAATGGGACAAAGATGATCAGAAAATAACTGCCAACCCCTAAGATAGATGACTTGAAAAGCGTTAAGTGCTCTGTGTCACTTTAAATTACCTTTAAAGCCTGGAATTTAGGATTTATACCCAAATCCAGATTCTCATCAAAAATAAAAATTTCAATATAGTTCCACTTTACCCTTACATTCTATTTAATGTGTGTCATGTGATATGTTGAACTAAACATAAGTTCTTCCTTATTACCTGTGTTAATTAGGGTGCTATTTAATGTAGTTCTTTTCCTTTCAGGATAAATTACAGGATTAATTTCCCTAAAAATTTAATAGATGTAAGTAATATAGGAGCCCTTATTATCATAATATGTGAATATTAAGTAATTTTCTATGTCTTTAATGTTTCATGCTTGCAGAGTATTTGGTAATCATTGCTGTGTGGGATCATTTCTCTGCTATAGTCCTGTACTTTCAACTCGGTTTTGGCTGTTTTTGTTTTTATTTGTATAATCTTGAAATACAGACTGAAGTGGAAAGAAAAAGTCTTACCTTGAGTTGGACAGATTGACTTTGTATAAGTGCTGCTTAATGATGAAAATCATGATGTCGTTGAATAAGAACCTAAGAAAGACTAGACTAAATCTCCTTAGAGTTTCTTTAGAATGGTTAATTTTCTGGTCTAGGGTGGTAGTTTGATTGTCTAGTGCAGCAGCTGGGCTGGGCCCTAATCTTGCCTCTTTTGTCTCTGCTAGTTACTAGAAGCATTGAGATGAAGCTCCAGTTAGCTGTTTTTGTTCCCTTTGAGCTTTTCAGTGGAAGGGGCAAAGACATTAATGACTGAAGTGAAAGTTTATGTCATCTTCATATTATCTTAATAATCAGTTATCAGTTGATTTAAAAATTCAAAAGGAGAAGAGACCCCTCCTCCAGTCATTAAAGAAATTCCTGGGGACTCCCGGGTGGTCCAGTGGCTGACTCCACGCTCCCAGTGCAGGGGTCCTGGGTTTAATCCCTGTTCAGAGAACTAGATCCTATATGCCACAACTAAAGATCCCTTGTTAGGCAGCTAAGACCTGGCATGGCCAAAAAAGAAAAGTCCCTGAGAAGGAGGGAGGGAAGGGTGATGGCAATGGTATAAATTTTAATGGCTCTTAAATTTTTTTCAGTGCTTTATATGTATCATGCACATATTAAATGCTTTTTATATATTGTTTGTTTAATCCTCCTACACCTTTATGAGATACTACTTTTATTTTCAGATGAGGAAAATGAGGTACAGATGAACTACAAGTCATTTTACCACAATCACTTAACCAGGATTTAAGTCTAGACAGTCTCAGTCCAGACTTGACGCCGTAATAGATTATTCCATTTAGTGACATTCTTTATATCTATACTGACTCTTAACCGAGATGAGTGTCTTTGAGTAGCTGAACAAGGTTCTTTGGCTGTGGGTTTCTCTAATCTCTGTGTTGATCTGCAGGTGAGCATGTTAGGGAAAGGATTCGGTGATGTCGGTGAGGCTAAAGGCGGCAGCACCACAGGCTCCCAGTTCCTGGAGCAATTCAAGACTGCGCAGGCCCTGGCTCAGCTGGCAGCTCAGCACTCTCAATCTGGAACCACCACCACCTCCTCTTGGGACATGGGCTCGACCACACAGTCCCCATCGCTGGTGCAGTATGGTGAGAAAGATGGAAAGTGACTGAATCCTTTAAGCATTGGAGGATTACTGCCAAGAGGCTGGCAGGAGTAGTTCCCACACTGATTTCCCCTTGTCAGAGAGGCTCAGTTCAGAAAGCTGAGGAATAATAAATAAATATATAAGTTGAGGCTGTATATCTCTTTCATCAAATTTAATCCTGTACGCATTTGCCGTCTTCTGTTGACGTGAGGATGTTTTGGATTTTTCCTAGATTTATCTTCAGTACTTGAAAACAGTGTGTTGCCTTTGGAAGAGTTTATGAACTTTGCCATTTTAGGCCTTATATTCTGAATATGGGCCATTTCTAGATTGCTTTCTTACAAAGGCAGTGTAATAGTGTTGATTTGATACAATCCAATGGTTGTCATAGAACAATAGTATTTTCTTGAGGTTAATGAGGACCTCTGGCCTCATACATATTGGATCTCCTCATGCAGATTTGAAGAACCCAAATGATTCAACAGTGCACAGCCCCTTTACAAAGCGCCAGGCTTTCACCCCGTCTTCAACCATGATGGAGGTGTTCCTTCAGGAGAAGCCGCCTGCTGTGGCTACCTCCACAGCCGCACCTCCACCCCCGTCTTCTCCTCTGCCAAGCAAATCCACCTCGGCTCCACAAATGTCTCCTGGGTCTTCAGACAACCAATCCTCCAGCCCTCAGCCGGCTCAGCAAAAACTGAAACAGCAGAAGAAAAAAGCCTCCTTGACTTCTAAGGTATTTGAACTTTTAGATAGATATTATTTTAGGGCAAAGGGATGTGGGATTTGAGAATTGAGATTGTAAGGATATAGTTTGGAAGTCTGATGTGGAAGTTTGCTATCAGTCTTACAATAAGGTTATAGTAAACCATTTCTTTATCTTCTCTACAGATTCCTGCTCTGGCTGTGGAGATGCCTGGCTCAGCAGATATCTCAGGGCTAAACCTGCAGTTTGGGGCATTGCAGTTTGGGTCAGAGCCTGTCCTTTCTGATTATGAGTCCACCCCCACCACGAGCGCCTCTTCAAGCCAGGCTCCAAGTAGCCTCTATACCAGCACGGCCAGGTAGAGGAAACAGCTGTCATAGACTTCTTTTAGACTTTTACCACTTTTTGTTGTAAAGTCTCTTGTTGATTCCTAGAACTCTGGACATGCCAAGGCTCTGTTTGAAGGAAAAGCAGCCACTTGTAGCAGTTTTTTGAGCACTTTTGTTACTAGGTTTTTTCATAACTCTAAACAAATAGAAATATATCCTTTGGGTACTTACAGAATGTCCAAGCACAGTTCTAGAGATGTGTACCCCACCTTTAAAGTCCCTTGGCTCTGCCACAACAAACAGTGCTTTTGACACCTTGAGACCTTTTGTGTGGATTTAAAGCCCATGAAGGCTGTAACTTTGAACTCCTGGAAAGGAGGTAAAATTAGTATTACAGAATTAAAAGAAACCTTTCCTGTAGAACCTTTCCTATTTCCTATGAATAGATATCAGGGAAGTCTATCTTACGCAATAGAAAATCCTGGAATTTCGGAGTAATAGGTGGGTTTAGTTTAGGTTTTTTTTTTTTTTTTTCCAATCCCTAGAATTTAAAAGTAGAGATGTCTTGCCCCAGCCTAGCTCTATTGAATCATAATTGTTGTTAATACATGTGAATATTTTTAAAGTTCTTCTCAAGACAATTTTACTCTTGGGTTTTTGAGAGAGCCAGGAACTCAGAATTCCTTAAAAGGAGCAAAAGGTGATTTTTCCTGTGCTTAGGGTTCTTGTTATGATTGTATGAAAGGGACCAAGAGTAATGTATTCTTTCTACTGACTTTTAGCCTCTTTTTCTAATAACACAGAATGTAGGGACACAAGAAAATTTTTTCTTCCTTTAAGAGTTGAAAATGTCTTTTAAGCTCGATTCTTAGCTTAGATACCTGGCTTTATAGGATGTGGAAATTCCTACTGTTGCCAGGAGAAAATTGTCACAGTATCTTTTATTTGTTTTTGAAGTTTGTCTTTTTCATTATAATCAATCTGATTATAAGTTGATTGTAATCAACTCTTAACTTACTTTTCTAGTTAGTATCAGTGGATCTGTCCTATTCGTTTCTCTTGAGATTTTCCTTCTCCATTCCCCACAGTGAATCTTCGTCCACAATTTCGTCTAACCAGAGTCAGGAGTCCGGTTATCAGAGTGGCCCAATTCAGTCGACAACCTATACCTCCCAAAATAATGCTCAGGGCCCTCTATATGAACAGAGATCCACACAGACTCGGCGGTACCCCAGCTCCATCTCTTCATCACCCCAAAAGGACTTGACTCAGGCAAAGGTATTGGCTTCACCAGCCCCTGGGCATGAGTGGGAGAATAGCAGACAAAGTTTCTTAAATATTATAGTGTTTTACTTCTTGACAAATGGTGCTAAGATATCTCTGAAATGCTGATATAAAGCTTAACCTTATTTTTATGGTTGGTGAAATAAAAGTTCTAGACGCTAATCCTAGAGACTCAGAGCTAGATCATTCTCTTTGCACTAAAAAGATTCATTCTCTCTAGTAGAATCAGTCTCCAGTACCTGTTTTCTTCTAAGATCTGATTGCTAGACTTCTGAGTGCATATCAGTAGACCTCACCTTGCTATGTCTTGGCTTGGTGAGGGGGACAGCATATGCCAGAGGAAATGTGGAGTGACTGTCAGAGGCAGCCAGCAGAATAAGTGGTTTGGCTGAACTGTCTTACTCCCACATCCTCCCCTAGGGATCATTGGATTTGAACCTCTCCTTTATCTGTTTGGGGTTCGGGATCTCTTCAGCAGTTTGGGCATTGCCTCTTACTGCCCTGGGTCACGCAGGGTCGGGTATATCTTTTGTTGTTTTAAAATTTTTGTTGTTTTTCCTTTGGGTTGTGTACATTATGTTAATCCTTCTGTTAACTTGCAGAATTTCTCTGAAAGAGATTGGTTGGCAGAAATTAAACTGAGTCAGTGTACTAACTTAATCTGTTTTTTGTTTGTCTGTTTCTTACCAGAATGGCTTCAGTTCTGTGCAGGCCACGCAGTTACAGACCACGCAATCTGTTGAAGGTGAGGGTCCTCCAGGCTTTTTCCTCTAAATTACAGTGGTTTTACTCCCCTTTCAATATTTTTGCATGTCGTAGATTGTCATGAAAAGACCCCTGCCTCAATGATCAAAACTATTGGTTTTATTCTTAGCTTGATTTTTTTCTACCTTGCTCTTTAATCTCAAACCTTCCTAAATTTCAGGTTCTCTGTCTTGTAACAGTGATAATCCTTTTGGTTTCCTTTATTGGACAAATGAGACTGGTGCTGTGAAATGCTTGGAATTAAAAAAAAAAAAGATTGCACCTAAATGCCACTGGTCCATACTAAATAAATTATACACTCACACTCTTGTCTTCAGGACAGCCTAGTTCTGTCGTCACCTCTTAACTTCCTCTGATGATATGAATTCTTGTCTTTATTTCCAGGTGCTACAGGCTCTGCAGTGAAATCTGACTCACCTTCCACTTCTGGCATCCCCCCTCTCAGTGAAACGGTATCTGCAGCTTCCTTACTGACGACAACCAATCAGCACTCATCCTCCTTGGGTGGCTTGAGCCACAATGAGGAGATTCCAAATACTACCACCACACAACACAGGTGATTTGGGGTGAGGATGGAGGTTTAGGTTGGTGAATAGTAATAACAGAGCTCTCTGGTTCTGTCTTACCCTCTCTGCCTAGCAGAGACCACATTATCTAAGTGGATGACCTACAAGCTGTGGGAAGTAAAGACAGAGGAGGCATTTTTCCCTTTTTCAAAACCCATTCTTGTTTTGGGTTCTGCTCACTACCTCTCGCTGACTATTGTTTTGACCTTACGATCTCAGAGCTATTTGGTCCCATATTCTGCCTTCTTTGCCTAGGTTGTTTTTTTTATTTAATTGAATTATAGTTAATTTATGATGTGTTAATTTCTGATGTACAGAAAGTGATTCAGTTATACGTATACATACATTCTTTTATATTTTTTGCATTATCACAGGATGTTGAATATAGTTCTCTGCGCTGTACAGTAGAACCTTATTGTTCGTTCATTCTATGTATATACTAGTTTGCATCTGATAACCCAAAACTCCACTTCTATCCCTTTCTCTTCTGCAACCACAAATTAGTTCTCTGTGTCTGGCCTCTGTTAATTTTTATGGCTGCACTGGGTCTTCATTGCAGTGCATGAGTTCTTTGTTGCTGCACATGGGTTTTCTCTTGTTGCAGGGAGTAGGGGTTACTGTCTAGTTGCAGTGTGCGGGCTTCTCATTGCAGTAGCTTCTTGTGTTGCAGAGCACAGGCTCTAGGGCATGCGGGCTTCAGTAGTTGCAATATATGAGCTTTAGTTGCCCTGGGGCATAGGGGTCTTAGTTCCCAGTCCAGGGATTGAACCTGTGTCCCTGCATTAGCAGGTGGGTTCTTAACCACTGGACCACTAGGGAATTCCCCAGCCTAGTCCCCAGTTCTTGACTGAAGCTCCACGTCAGGCAATAACCATAGCACTGTGGCTGATGACAACCACTTTATCCTTACAGCACGTTATCTACTCAGCAAAATACCCTTTCGTCATCAACATCTTCTGGGCGCACTTCAACATCCACTCTTTTGGTAAGTGTGAATGTGGTAAAAGGAAATGTCTTATTACATTCAAACAATTATCCAACCATAAGATTTTCCCAAGAAGCAACTCTTGAAAATTTCTTCATGAGGTGGCAAAATGACAACAGATCTAAGGTTGCAGGAAAAGGGGAAAAAGTATACTTGAAGCCAAGAAAGGCAGAAGAATGCAGAAATACTGCAGAGCTGTGGGCCAATTCTTAAAGCCCCGGAAGTGGCTTTCCTGAGTATATGACTTTTAAAATTTTTTTAAAGACACTGAAACTAGGTGGGGCTTTGTATGCTATGATAAATTCTGTAAGAACATTTTTTTCTAACTGATAACAGCCATTCTAACTCGGGGATTTGCCAAACCTGAGTCCTGAAAATAAGCAGTTTGAGTCTAGGCATCCTATCAAAGTAAAGGCCAGATGAGCACTTTTGGCTAAAGAATTAATTTCACTGTTGTGATTTTGTGAGAACTATATCTGTGGAATTAAGCTGAGATGGTAAGGAAGAAAACTCACTTCAAAAGGACCTGTTTCAGGGAAAACATATTTGTTTTGTCAAAAGCCTGGACAAGGTAATGAGGGCTAAGGCTTTCTTAGGATTTTCTCTCCTCCAGTACACTATTTCAGGTTTAAATACATTAGAACTTGTACTTTTTTCTAGCCTGTGAACTTGTCTGTTGTGTTAGCCTAGTGAAGAAGAGTGGACGAGGAGGGTATGATGTATTTTTCAGACCTAACTTATCTTCTGTCTCCTTATTGGGCAGTCAGTATTGGTTCTAGTGAGTTTGTCCCTACTCGCTCTGCTGCTTTTTGAGCAGGGTGATAATGTGCAGTGGGTCTGTTGCTAACCATCTTTACCAGATAAATCTTGGCGAATGTGTAGCTGGAGAGTATTTAATCATTTATTCTAGTTACTTTGGCAGAGGATGCCCAATACCCTTCCTCAGCCTCTTTAATTGGGAAGTTGGTGTGCTAAAACCAACAGAAGGGAATCTTTCCTGATCTGTTACACTAATCACTGTTTTCCTCCTCTTTTCCACTGCACTGCCTTTTTGAAGCACACGAGCGTGGAGAGTGAGGCGAATCTCCATTCTTCCTCCAGCACTTTCTCCACCACATCCAGCACAGTCTCTGCTCCCCCCCCAGTGGTCAGTGTCTCCTCCAGTCTCAATAGTGGCAGTAGCTTGGGCCTCAGCCTAGGCAGCAACTCTACCGTCACAGCCTCCACTCGAAGCTCAGTTGCTACGACTTCAGGTAACCCTGTGTAGAAGTTGAATTGCCTTCCTTTGGGATGGAGGAGCAAAGTAAAGTGTGACAGGATAAAAATATAATTTCTCTTTTAGGAAAAGCTCCTCCCAACCTCCCTCCTGGGGTCCCGCCATTGTTGCCTAATCCATATATTATGGCTCCAGGGCTGTTACACGCCTACCCGGTAAGTGAGACTGAATGATCTTTTCCAAAAGAGGAAGGTGGTATACCTAGTCTTTATTGCTATGACTTCAGGTGGAAGACTATACATAATAAATGAGTGGTTATCATGTGTAGTCTTTAATCTTTGTAGTTTTGTGAGGGGGGGAATAATTTTTTTTAAAAGGAAAGACTCAACCTAGACTGGGTCCTCTGTTGTATATTTTCTCTGTGTGAAACAATTACTGGGCCTCAGAAGCCGAAGGCCAGAATGTCTAACTGGAATCCCTCACAGTTTCCTAGAAAATTGTTTTCTCTAGTTGGATTGAGTCCTAATCCCTGGGAGACTGTGCTGGCTCTGACCTGTAAGAGTAGAGTTCCCTGAGTTAGCTGTGGTTCTCTGAGAATAGGTGAATAACAGGAGTAGCCTTTTGTCTTACTGTGTTTTGTGTCAGGTTCATGTATTCAGTGCTTATTAAGATGAAGGATATTTTAAAACATTTTTTTTAAATGTCTGTTTTTCGAACTTATGATTACCAGGGGATACAGGAGGGAAGAGATAAATGGGGAGGGAGTGGATATATGAGAACCTGCTGCTGCTGCTGCTGCTGCTAAGTCGCTTCAGTCGTGTCCGACTCTGTGCGACCCCAGAGACGGCAGCCCATCAGGCTCCCCCGTCCCTGGGATTCTCCAGGCAAGAACACTGGAGTGGGTTGCCATTTCCTTCTCCAGTGCATGAAAGTGAAGAGTGAAAGTGAAGTCGCTCAGTTGTGTCCAACTCTTAGTGACCCCATGGACTGCAGCCTACCAAGCTCCTCCGTCCATGGGATTTTCCAGGCAAGAGTACTGGAGTGGGGTGCCATTGCCTTCTCCGATATGAGAACCTACTCACCTGAAACTCACATAGCATTGTAAATATTCCCAAAAAAACCCCCAAAACACCTGTTTTTGCCTTTAGAGAGTTTAGATTATCGTACAAATGGAATACCCAGTAGCACTTTTAAAATAGTTAACATACTACCTTAGCACCCAATAGAGTAAAATGTGAATCCTTTCTGAGAGAGATAGATTTTAAGCCATATTTTGAAGACTACAGGAGAAAAAGACTGGTAAAATAAAGTTAACTATTCATGTGTGACTTATGTACCCCACTGCTACTCAGAGGACAGCCTAGTTGAATCAGTATGTAGCTCAAGGACAACTTTAAGGCTGTTCATGAATCATGCAATCTCTTTGCATTTCATTTCTTAAAGAAAATGAAGGAAATAATCTATGTCCTCTTTTTTCTCATGAATGAAGATGAAAGTTCTGTTGATTTATCTTGTCTCTTAGTTCCTTGGTTTACTACCATCATGACCAGTTCCCATTAATATTGTTACGTGTTTGTATCTTTCAGCCACAGGTATATGGTTTGATGACTTGCAGATGCTTCAGACAAGATTTCCATTGGTGAGTATATGGTTGTAGAGCTTAGGGAAAGAAAGTGATCTTAAATTAATGTTTGAATTATTCCAGGTGTTTACTTGATAAGTCACAGACATGGCTTTTTCTCAACCCATACCTCCATATGCATACTTTAAGATATATTAGAATGTACTTAGAGAGTGGTTCTAACAGAAAGTCACTTAAAAAAAAAAAAAGAGTTGTGGCATCTTTAAACATATTTTAAGCTTCTTTTATATCTCAAACACTAATGAATTCTAGAAGGAAGATGTATTTTCTCAGTAGCAATAGACTATTAGGGGTTATATCTAGAGGTTTAGAATTTATCTAGAATATTATTGGTACTGATGGACTGGAAGCGTTTTCCTGGTGGGCATACTTGTAGACCTTGCCTGACTATCCCCATGGCCAGGCAAGGGGGACAGTGTATGCAAGAGTAATATGGAGTTTGTGCTAGCTCTTGCCAGTTCATTAATGGCTGGATAAACTGCAGTTCTCTAACATTCTCTTGCTTCTCACCTTGTATGATGTGCCATGCCAATAATGAGTGGCACTGAGAGTCTTCTTTTTTATTTCTGTCTTTCAGGATTACTACAGCATCCCATTTCCCACACCTACCACTCCGCTGACTGGGAGGGATGGTAGCCTGGCCAGCAACCCTTATTCTGGTAGGATTGGGATGGGGCTGAATAAAGGGAAGCTGTGTTGGTATTGGTGGCAGAAACCTGATTAGTAGATCCAGTTTTCACCTTAATTAAGATCTTTGACAGAAATATTATACAAAATGGATGTCATGAATCAGGGCTGGTAGAGGGTCGATAGATTCAGAATAAGTATAGTGGTTGAACTGGCCTTCCTTTGCTCATCTCTACTCCTGTTCCCTACTTACATGGCAGTCTTATTGCCTTGCCAGGCTATAGACCTGACCTGTTGTCCTTATTGACTATGATTGTTTTTCAGGTCCAATATAGAGTTTTCCCCATGGAGGAGAGGCAGAGAGAGGAAGTAGGGGTGGGGTGGGGAAGAGATGAAAGAACACAGGTGGGCAGAGAAACCGTATAGGAGCTTCTTTCTGGAAGCTTGTCTCTGCCACAGCATTGCACAGCCATGCATTATTAGTCCTTGACTAGCACTGTGCAGAGTGTGTCCTGAGCAATGCTGAATGGAGCCTCAAAAAAATAAAATTCACAGAATTGAACTTTAACTAAGGCTGTCCTGGATCATGTGAAACCAGAAGAGGTAATTCTACATTGATGTGGGGAGTAAAAGAGGCAGATATATTGAGCCTCTCCTTTCACAGGTGACCTCACAAAGTTCGGCCGCGGGGATGCCTCCTCCCCCGCCCCAGCCACAACGTTGGCCCAACCCCAACAGAACCAGACGCAGACTCACCACACCACGCAGCAGACATTCCTGAACCCGGCGCTGCCTCCTGGCTACAGTTACACCAGCCTGCCATACTACACAGGGGTTCCTGGCCTCCCCAGCACCTTCCAGTATGGGCCTGCTGTGTTCCCTGTAAGTGCTTGGACTTGGTCTTTACTTGTAGTGAAGAATCCTCGACACTCTCCTAGCTACTTTCAAAGGTGGATGACTTTTTAATAATGAATAAGGAGGAACAATTTCCACTTGTGGCCTGGGCGAGGGATTGGGGCTGGATAGGTGGTATTGGGATAAGGGACTACCTGTTGTTTGAAATAGCTAAAGGGGGAATGTATAGCTTTGCTTCCCTCAGACTGTCCTTCATTCCCTGAGCCATTTTGCTAAGCAAACGGGATAGCCTGCATCAGGATGGGTAGCCATCTTGAATGCCCAGTCTCTGGAGTGGGTTAAAATGGTACTTTGCCGCCATTTCACTGTAGTGCTGGCCTTTTGTTCTTCAGGTGGCTCCTACCTCTTCCAAGCAGCATGGTGTGAATGTCAGTGTGAATGCATCAGCCACCCCTTTCCAACAGCCAAGTGGTTATGGGTCTCATGGATACAACACTGGTAAGCTCACCTTGACCCTGGCTGCATTGGGATGTTATTAAATGAGTTTCAGGGAGGAAGATTTGAAGCTTGAGAAAGTAGGGCTGGTAAGGGTGTGCTGCTGCTCCAGGTATGATTGTTCATGTTTGTCTGACTTGGGTTTCTGTCTGAGCAGCACCAACAGAGAAGCTTAATAGTAGAACATGTATTCATTACTCATGACGAGAATGCCCTGGGGTGCAAATTGGCTGTTAGAATATGTTGGCTGGCCTAAACTTTGGGTGGGAAGCAAGGGGCCCACCCAAATCTAAGCAAGATTTTACTAAAATTTTTCAGTTGGGGGCAGGTGTTAACATTTAAGGTACTGGTAAGTACAGTAGGTGATATATTCATTCACTGAATAGAAGAGTTAAATGGATTCTTAGCACGCTGTGGTAGGTTTGGCTGAAATCTCTTTATAGTACAACTTTCCTCATGTGGCCCCTCATTTTATTCCCTATCTAGAAGGCCTAAGATGTGGAAAGAAAGGAGTAGGGCACAAATGCTCAATAGAGGGAGAGTTGGACCTTTGGTTCCTTCATTTGTGTGGCTGGTTTTTTCGCAAAGTCCATTGTACAGCTCAAGGCAGGGAGGGAAATACGGGGATCCTCTGAATGGACGCTGACCTAAAAGATATTTATCCTATCCTTTGCTCCCATACCTGACACCTACTGTCTCTTTTAGGGGAACAGGAAGTAAGAGTGTTTGAATGAAACAATTCTGTCTACTTTTCTCAGTGCCTTATAGTTGTGTATGGAGAGGAGGTGGTTGCCATTGCTTGGGGTTGAGGTTGAGGGTTGTTCTTTAAAATTCTTAGCTCAGTTATGGTTTCACAGTGGTTTGGTTGGAGCTACATCTGTGTTCTTCACCCTTGTATGGGCTCCAGATGGTTAAACTTGTCCAAGGTTTTTCAATAACTGGGAAACTGAGCTGAGAAAGAGCACAGTAGGTCTGGAAACTGTCAGGTGGAGCTTTGAACTCTGTTGTATGACTTACAGTGGGTTGAGATTTAAAGTAAAGAAATCCTGGATAACTCACTGGATTAAATCGTTAATACCCAGACTCCTTGTGGCTAGAGACCCCTCTCTCTGAGCAGGTCAGCCCTAGTCCTTGGTTAGGTTTACAAGCTCTTGTCTTGGAATGGCCCTATTACAGGAATTTAGATTTAGATCTTAGCTGGACCAGATTCAATAATTTTAAGAGGTAGATGATTGGTAATATAAGAAGAGGATATTATCGGATTTTGGAAATCCCAGCTTTTTCCCTAAGATTTCAGAAACCTATACCCTTTGAGAACCCCCAGTTCCCAACCCCACAGAGGGCTCTTGTCATCCCATTCCTCATCAAGCTCTAAATTCATTTATTTTTATGTATTTGATTCCTTTTAGGAAGAAAATATCCACCCCCTTACAAGCATTTCTGGACGGCAGAGAGCTAATTTGGCCCAAGGCTGGGGGCTGTGTTTTGTGTGTGTGTATAAATTTGCACTGAAGTCTTGTTTCAGAAACCAGACCACTGAGGAGAGCCTGCTGAGCTGTGGCCATGGCCTGCGTGGCTTGGGGGAATGAGTTGGTGGATACCTTCTGGGCTTTTGAACTTGCCCTTGCCTCATTTCCCTCTGCCCCATGTGTCTGACCCTGTCTTACCCATTTCGAATTCAAGCGGTGCAGCACCTCCTCCGAAGCATCAATGCACACACCTGCTGTTGCTTTTGATTTCTGGAAGGCATGTAGTTTCAACTTGTAACAAAATATTTGTAGTCTTCAATAAACTGTGGTATTTCTTTAGCTAACTCTGGCGTTCTTTCCGTGCATGTCTTTCTGGACACTAGGAGCCAATGTTGTGCTGTGGGTGGAGGGTGGCCTTTTCAGTCAAACCCCAGCATAGTCAAAGAACCATTAACTTTCCAGTATGGTGAATCTGTTAAGGTGGGGGAGGGGAAGTGGCCTCAGTTCTCAGCCTGTTGATTAGTTGGTAAAGAAAGCTACTTGTAGAAAATTCCCCATTCTCCATGCTGCTTATAGCTCTTCACTTTACAGTTTAGATCTTCCCTTGTCTCTGACATAAGCAGAGAGGAAAGGACGGAAAGGTTAGTGTCATGTCATTGAAAAAGGCTGAAGAGATGGTGTTCAGAACTGTTGTTATGAAAGTATCTTCCAGGTTTAGTACCCATATCTGCTTCCCAGAGGCCACATGGCTGGCTGAGATCTGATAAAGTCTTGCGTGACCAGCTAGTTGATGACTCGGGCTGTGGAAACTCTTCTAGCCTGGAACATTGTTCCTAGAGTCCCTTGATGGCTTTTTAGGGACTGTGAATTATTAGTCAATTCGCACTTGTTGGGTGTAGCTAAGGATGTGTGGGAGAGGTTTGGTTAAACACCTCCTTGACTATGGAAATTCTCATCCCCTCTTAATGCCCTTCATTCATAGAGTTAACTTGGACAGTGAGAACTCCGTCCTTGGTTAATTGGAAACCCAGATATTTGACCACCTTTGTATTTGTTCCCAGCCCTCTGAAGTAATTTTGTCTTTGGAGTGTGCCCAGCTTTTTCAGGGGTTGCCAGGCTGGGAGAGATTTCTTCTTGTTTCTCCTCCCCGCCATCCATGTTGTGTTTGTATGATCATCACTGCTTGGGAGTGTGGATTAACCAGGGCATGTTGACTGTTGGAAGGAAAGCAAAACTCTGTAGTCTGAGATTTCTAATTGATGAACAGTAGGTAGGGAAATGAATGCCTGTTATTTTCTAGGGTCCCAGATGCTTACACTGAGGCCATTTAGGGCTACTACACTCGCTTATTTTTTTCTGCATCTCCAGTTGTTTCAACCAGTAGCCCAATCAAGGCTTCTAGACTAGAAGGTGTTTTTGAGCCAGTCCAGCCTCTAGAAAGAATGAGACCAGTTAAGGGCACATTGGAACTAAATTCCTTCCTACCACTAGGCTTGAGAACAGCCATTTCTCCCATTCTGTATGGGATGACCAAGGGGTATTCGCAAGCTGTTTGAACCTTCACTGTAAAGGCCATTGTCTCTTCTGGTTTCCCTTAGAGTTGTTATATTTTTATCCTGTCCATACACCTTACTCTGAGCCCTTCCACACAAACCTCCTCTTCAGCTTAGCTTTTTCCATAAATGAACTCCTGTTCTTAAGTTATGCCTGTTAGCAGTGATTTGCCAAATGGGCACCTGAGAGCTGAAAAAGGAAGGGAAAAGAACTACCTGATTAGTTCCTGTTTTGTCCCCTTTTACTCCAGTGCCATTAAAATGTAGAGTTGATACTTTGAAGATGGGAAAGTATTTTCTCATGCTTGGGTTCTGTTGCTGTTTAGTTGCTAAGTCGTGTCTGACTCTTTTTGCGACCTCACGTCAGGCTCCTTTGTCCATGGGATTTCCATGGACAGAATACTGGAGTGGATTGCCATTTCCTCTTCCTGGATATCTTCCCGACCCAGGGATCAGACCGGTACCTCCTGCATTAGCAGGCAGGTTCTTTATCACTGAGCCATTAGTGTCTCTTAATTTCGTTTCTTTTCCTAGTTTGTGTTTGTTCCTCCCTGAAACTGTCTGGACTTAGATATGGGAGGGTTTTCCAGGGTAAACGCCACTTCTATTGGGAAGATTCTAAAGTGGCTGTCCAAGGTGGGCTTAGCTTTTGATGGCTGCCTTGGTCTAGGGCGGATTTGGATTTTGGAGTTTGAATGGAGATCGCTATTGAATTGTGGGTAAATGGAGAATTCCTCATTTGTGACTCCATCAGCGTGTGTGTGTGCGTGCGTGTGTGCGTGACTCCGTCAGTTTAGTTCTAAACAACTCATCAAAGTGCTCCTAACAGCAGAGGAAAATCCAAAGACCTAGCCTGAAGCACAATGTTTTTTGAAGCCTCATTTTATCTCTTTCTGAGATTTAACAGATCTTTAGAAAACAAGCTTTAAATTCCTAGTAAAATTTCAGTTAACTTTTTCTTCAATATTTGCATACAGTTTCGCTAGTAAGATGCTGGGTTATTTTACCTGATGGCTTTTTTTCCTATTCTTACTGCACCATACCCTGGGAGGTACAATATGTGTATTTCAGTTTAAGGAGTACAGATTAAAACGGGAATTGTACTGTTGTGGTTTCCATAAAATCATAATGGTGGTAGGGAGTTTTTCAGTAGGAAACACACAAGTTGCTGGAGTATGGATTAGAGCTTTTACCTCATGGAAAAGCTGAAATTGTAAACTAGAATGACAGTTGGATTTTGTGTTCCACCTAGGCTTTAAGAGCCTAACCCTGTCTACCCTCTCTCCTCTCCACACTTAGGCTTAAATTGAGTAAATGGAAATTTGCTCTTTAAATCATAAGTATGTAGCCTAGTAGTACCAAGACAATAGGGAAGCTGGACCAAGTAAACCGAGGCTCTGAGAATGAAAGTGCTCTTGGGGGTTGAACTGAACTGCTCCTTTAGTACTTTCCTTATGCTGTGGAGGCATGAGTTTTGAGCCCACTTAGCAGCAAGACCGCAGAACTGAGTGGAGTTTGGGCTGACAGATTTGAAAAGGACATGAAAAGTTAAATATGGTCCTGTTGGGCTTTGGCACAGAGTTTTGAAAGCCATAGGCTAGTGAAGTTTGGCTATATTCCCTGGTGCTCCCAAAAACACCACACCTCACTCACATAAATGGTATATATTGGGAAAGGGCAAGAGAAGCCCTTGGGGAACCTTTTTGTGTCATGAGCTCTTATTCCTCAGGACTGACATGAAGGTGGAAAAACAGACCAAAATTCCCTTGCAGTGCTATCGCTAGAAAAGCCACATGCATCATCATTTCCCAGGGATGGGGCCAGGCACTTAGCTAAGCTAATCCTCCTGTCTGTTTCCTCCTCCCCCAGGTGTGTCAGTCACCTCCAGTAATACAGGCGTGCCAGATATCTCGGGTTCTGTGTACTCCAAAACCCAGGTAGGTGCCTGGCTCTGGATAGAACTGGATAGAGAGATGGACATCAAAGAAGTGGAGTTGCAGGGAATTCCCTGGCTGGCTGGTGGTTAGGACTTGGCACTTTGCTTGCCATGGGCCTAGGTTCAATCCCTGGTAGGGGAAGTAAGATCCTACAAGTCATATGGCCAAAGGGCAGGAAATACAGTGAATAAGAACAGTCCTCTTAAGAGAGGTATCAGGAAACCCATTCTACTAGAAAGTGAGTGAGTTCTTGAAGTTTAAATTTAGCCCTTTTGGAAAAAAAACAAGAAAAATGTTACAGGAAGGTGAAGTGTGGTAAATTGTTGTGATGTCATGTCGTTTACTGTGCAAGTTTTCCTGGCCCTTTACTTACTCCCAACCTTTTCATAAGTTCCTCAGAGACTAGATAGGGAATGAAAGGAAACTAGTCTTGCCATTCTTTGTAAGTCTATAACAGAGTGGGAAAGGATACAACACAGCCTAGTAATTAAAGCGAGGCATCCAGATTATGCACAGATTAGTATTGTGTTGCTCCCACACACACACCATAAATAATTAAACGTTCCAGGTAAAGTGTTAGGAGTTGTGGTGGAGTGCTTCATAACCAAGACCATTAACACTCAAGATACCTCAGTGTGTATTCATTTTCTTTTTAATAGCCAACAAGTTCAAATTTTACCCAACTCCAGAGGTTGTGCTGATAGTGGTCAACATACTTCCCTGTGTTCATAAATGATGTTAGATTTCACAAAGTGATCTCACATCTGTCCTCTTATTTGGTTCTTACAACTGAGAGGTTAATAGCATCCCTGATTCATGTAAGAGAAAACAGGCTGAGAGACTGGAGCAGTTTTCCAGGATCACACAGCTATTAAAAACTGGAACTGAGGCTGAGATCTGACTATCTGCCTTCAGGCGCAGCATTCCTCTGTGACAGCAGTGCTGCTCTCAGGGTGGGGGACCTCAGATTCAGAAATTCCAAGGAACAGTTTGCTGATCCTTTTACTCTCTCTCCTCCTGTTCTCCTGGATAGCAGTCCTTTGAGAAACAAGGTTTTCATTCCGGTACTCCTGCTGCCTCCTTCAACTTGCCTTCAGCCCTAGGAAGTGGGGGGCCCATCAACCCGGCCACAGCTGCTGCCTACCCACCTGCCCCCTTTATGCACATCCTGACTCCCCACCAGCAGCCGCACTCCCAGATCTTCACCACCACCTGCAGCAGGACGGCCAGGTAACAGCCCTTCCCCTCTCCTTTCCCTTCCTCTTCCTTCCTGTCCCTAAAACTACCTCCCCTCTCCTTTTCTTACCCTTCCTCACCGCCACCTTCACCCCGCCCTCCCCAGCGCCAGCCATGGGCACACAGCACATACAGACACAGCGCACACAACACGAGTGGCCGGCAAAGGGTGCGTCAGAGGAGGGCCAGACGGCAGCCTCGCCCCTGATGCCGTTGGCGCCTCTCTCCTCCACCTCCTCCCATAGCACAGTGGTCCTCATCCCATCAGGCCTGGCTCACGCCTCCCTCTTAACCTCCCCAGCCTTCCCCCTTCCCTGACAGTATGTGGAGTTCTATTGTCAAAGTTTGTCCCTTTATTTTCCATATATCCTGGTTCTGCCTCAGCTACCATATTTGCAGATGATTCTCTGTTGCCAGCGCCAGCAGGAGGAGCAGGTAATGAAACTGAATGATGATATGCTTGAACCCACTCCTTTTCAGTCCCCATTTCACCTCCACAGTCTCAGGGAACTTGAAGAGAAGAGATTGCACGGTCACAAGTCGGGATACACAAACACAAACACCTTGCTGAGCTCTCTGGCCTCCCATTCCTCTCTTGTCCTCCCCTCCTCAATGCTCTCTTTTTCTTTCTACCCTTCCCTGACTTTTGAAACACTTGGTTACTGGAATGGAAAAGATTCTTGGAGCAGCATCTGGAGCCTGGGGCCTCAGACTCTCTTTCCCTGAAATAGGCTCGCAGATGTAAAGGGTGATAGGGCTGGGGAACCTTGGGGTGGTGCAAGTGACCTCTCCCCCTTCCTCATAGGTGGTTTGAGAAGCTAGTGTAAGGACTTCCTTGCTCTCAACTACAGATACCCAAATTGAGGCATTTATAGGGATCAATGAAAGTGAAATCACCTTGTGATTACCCATCTCCAAGAGGCCATAATTCTCTCTAGAGAGTAGCCTTCTGGAACAGAAGAGGATGGGTTTGAAGGTGGGGGGAGTGGAATTGAAAATGAGTAGAACTGATTCACTATCTTGCCTCCAAAAGTTTCCTGCCCTCTTTTCATCTTTCCCTTATTTAAAGTTTATAGCTGCTTTTTTACTTGTCAGAGGTGCTCTTAACTGCCTTATAAACCAAATTTCTGATGGTTGAGAAGCAAGCTTCAGAGTAGTTTCTAAGCCAGGGGAATGGGAGAGTAAAACAATTTCTAAATCTCCACTTGAAGATGTCATAAGTTTGTCCCACTAACTCGACATCTTTTTCCTCCCCATTCACCCTCCCATTCCCCTGCAGACGGGCAGCGGGCAACGTAGCCAGACCAGCTCCATCCCGCAGAAGCCCCAGACCAACAAGTCTGCCTACAACAGCTACAGCTGGGGGGCCAACTGAGGCCCCGATCCTCTTCTCCCGGTCCCATCTTCTGAGAGGGCTTCTCAGCCTGGCAACTATGGAAACAGCATCAAAGAGAGAAAAGAATGTGGGGGGCTTCTGCTACCCCCCACCCCCAGCGGCCCACCCCATGCCTCAGCTTCATGTCTGTCCCATTCCCATACCATCCCCACTCTGTTGTATGTATTATAGGATTTGTATTTTCTCCTTTTTTTTTCTTCCTTTCCTCTCTTCCTCCTCCCTTGCATTCAAGATTATGAAACTTTGCTGTGGGCCCTGCCCTCTCTTCTCCTCCTCCTGTTCACCCTGGTGGTGTGTGGGTGAGGTGGGGAGGGGGGACCCCCAAATATATATCAGCCCAACAGCCCTAAGTCTCCTCCTTTATTATTAGGAAACAAAACAACAACAAAAAATGGCGTCATGAATATGAACAGCATTGTCAGATGAATTAGTTGAAGTGGTTTTTTTTTTTGTACTGTGTCCTCAAATTTAATGGATTAATGTGTCTTGTATATATAAAAAGAAAACCTCTACCTTCAGCCTCTGCCCATTCTTGCTCCGTCTAGGATGTCCTCAGTCTCGTCGATGACCAGCTTGGTGAATAAATATTACTGTACCAACTGGGCCTTCTCTGCAGGCCCCGAAGGCGGTGGAATAAAAACGAAATCTTCGCCCTTTAAGAACTCCTCTGACCTTAATGTGCTGCCCTTGAGGGGATTCCCTCGCCCTCCCTCAAAAATTTCACAGTGGTGCCTGTAAAGAATCATTGCAAATCTTCATTTCCTTCATCTTTAGCAGATTGTAGGCAGTGAAGGGAGTGGGATAGCTGATACTTGGTGGAAAGGGAGAGGATTAAGCAAGAACTGAAAGAAATCACTTTGTATCAATAGAATCAAAGTTTAATTTAGATGGGTCCATGCAAATGAACTGGAAAGAAATGAGTGCAAAACATGCACTGTTGGCTAGGAAAACTGAAGCAGTAGGTCTTGCTGCTTGAGTGTTTTCATTTCACATAGCTAATATCCACACTCTTGAAGAGGAGAAGGCTGGAGCAAGGCCAGGTTTGGGAAGGAGGTGGGGGCACAGAGAAGGGGAGAGGGTTTGAAAGTCACTGATAGGCAAAAGGGGACACTTATACCTCCAAATTCTTCCTTCCCAAAACTTGACTAGATTTCCCTTGCTCTTTCACAAAGTCTATTCTGATGGTTGCAGAGCCTACCTTGGCAAACTACTTAATAGCTTGAGAGATGAAGTTAAATCCATGCATTCCTGTATCTTTTACTCTGAGGATGTCATTATTAAAGTAGAAGGAGCATGATACATATTGTCCATTCCTCTGATACTAAAGTCAGGCGAGAAACTGGATGAAAGAAGGGAGGGGTGGGTTAAGGCAGAACACTGGTCCGTGGGGGTGGTGAGTCTGCAATGAGGAAGGGTCTGGGTCCGGTTCATTTGTGTGAGTGGAGTGCCCTCTGGCGGCTGTCTCCAGTGCCATCAAGCGTCAAACCCTCGAAACCCTATTGGAGTGGGTTGGTCGGCCAAAAGAATTGGCTTAGAGGGCAAGTGTTCGTTGGGAAATAAAAATTCAGTACGCCCGCTCCCTTCACAGGAAGCAGGTGGGGGCAAAAGTGAAAAGCCTTTAGAATTTGATAGGACGCCCGCCCCGCCCCGCCCCTCGGCGACGTCCGGCTTACGGTTGCTTTACGACAGTGTGCGATCGCATGCTTGCTTTCCGGCAGCGTGGTCTGACGCTTCGCTCAATTTCCGACAACGTAGCTCTGGCTGCTACCTGCTGTGGGCTTCAAAGGTTCGAGTCCCACTACGGGAATGAGCCTGTTTGACCTCTTTCGGGGCTTTTTCGGCTTTTCTGGACCTCGGAGGTGAGAGCGGGTTCCGGCCAGACACGGAGGGGCGGGAATACTCTGAGGGGAGCTTGACCCTTGACACCCTATGTTTGGAAAAACATCCTTTTCTACCGTCCTACAACTCCTGCGGAAAAGAAGGTCAACATTGAATACTCACCCCGCGACAGTAACCAGGGCGTTCGCTAAGAGAAGAAACAGCCGCTTAAGCCTTTCTCCAATCTAGGGTGATGCAACAGGGGACCGGGTGGGGAAGACAATGGGCTCTGGAGTCGAGGACAAGTGAGCAAGACCTTGGGGGAGGGGAGGGGCTGGGAAACACTTAAGAAAAGCCGCAGGGAAGCGTTGGGGGCTGGGCGGGGCACCAGGTGAGGACTGACGTTGATAAAGCAAAACAAACCCGATGGCCAGTCCTCTACCCTCACTCCAAGCTCTCAGATCCCAACTCTTGTCCCACTCGTCGAGCCTTAGCTGATGTTATGGTTTAAGTAGTGCTGAAATTTTGGTGGCTAATCTGCCTCCACCCCTAGCCACAGAGATCCCTTTTTTGGAGGAATGACTCGCGATGAAGACGAAGATGATGAGGAAGAGGAAGAAGAAGGAGTCACGTGGGGCCGTGGGAACTCGAGGTTTGAGGGTCCCCAGCCCCCTGAGGAATTTAGCTTTGGCTTCAGCTTCAGCCCAGGAGGAGGAATGCGTTTCCACGATAACTTCGGCTTTGATGACCTAGTACGGGATTTCAACAACATCTTCAGCGAGATGGGGGCCTGGACCTTGCCTTCCCGCCCTCCTGGTGTGTGGATGCTTCTGGGGAAAACCTGTGGTTTCTACTGGGTCGGTGGGTGAAAAAAAAGACTTGCAGAGAGTAGCTGGGGGTGTTGGGAAGTGTGAGAAAGCTGGATTTCAAGGAGATTTAAAAGAGCCCAAGCCCTTTCCCACTCCCAGCATCCACCTGCCACCTTTCTGCAGAACTTCCAGGTCCTGAGTCAGAGACACCTGGTGAGAGACGGCAGGAAGGACAGACGCTTCGGGACTCAATGCTTAAGTATCCAGATAGTCACCAGCCCAAGATCTTTGGTGGGGGCTTGGAGAATGATGCAAGATCTGAATCCCCCAAACCAGCACCAGACTGGGGCCCCCAGAGGCCTTTTCATAGGGTGAGTACATCTGGGCCTGAAGTGGGAGCTGTGGAGAAGACTGCAAAGACTGGAAACCTTACTGGAATCTAACAGACTTGGGTTGTATTTGTCTGTTTTCTATATTAAGCTTTGTGTAGGATTTTCTTTGGGAGGAAATGGGAGTTCTGCTTTTTGTTAAAAATTAACTGTAGACGATGCTTGGAGAAAGCAGAAATGTTGAAGTAGGACAGAAAAGTGTCAGTTCAAGAATGCTTTTTTGGTAGAGAAATACATGAATCAGGAAGGAGGAGGAGTGAGTAAAGAAAGCCATCCTGCTGGGATCATTTCTCCTGAAAAAAAAAAAAAGTGGTTTTGGAACTTGGAAATAGTTTGGGTTCTGGGGCCCCTCAAATTTCAGATTGAAAGGTGTCATTTGACCTACTTTGGCTTCTTCTACAGTTTGATGATACGTGGCCTGTGACCCCCCACTCTAGAGCCAGAGAAGACAATGGTGAGTCTGGAGGGAGAGGACATTTACCAGCCCTTTGGTCTCCCTGAAATTTCTGTCTGCCACATTTGTCCCCTTCTTCACTTTGGACTCTTTCTTGTTTCCTTTCTGTGTCCTTCTAGATCTTGATTCCCAGGTTTCTCAGGAGGGTCTTGGCCCAGTTCTGCAGCCCCAACCCAAATCCTATTTCAAGAGTGTCTCTGTGACCAAGTCACTAAGCCAGATGGGGTGAGTTGGGAGAGATGGGTAAAGGCAACTGTGACCAGAGAATGTTCTGGAAAGGGGGACTATATAAAGAAACAAGTGAACTCACCTTTAGTGATGTTAGGGATATGGTGGGGGGACTTCTCCTTGTAGACTATAGAGGAGCGCCGGACTGTGGTGGACAGTGAGGGCCGGAAAGAGACCACAGTAACCCATCAAGAGGCAGGCGGCAGTCCTAGA
Organism: Aepyceros melampus; assembly: GCA_006408695.1. Lineage (NCBI taxonomy): Eukaryota > Metazoa > Chordata > Mammalia > Artiodactyla > Bovidae > Aepyceros > Aepyceros melampus. The sequence goes on from SJXQ01009941.1 coordinate 46,368, forward strand.
GATGGTAAGTGAAGAGTATAAATCAAAAGGATACATCTCTTAATTCCATGGGAAAAGGAAACCGTTACTCTCCTACCATTTAACATTATTGCCCTCCTTTGCCTCTTTCCAATCTCTTTCATTTAGCCTGTGTGTATCACTTTTTACCTTAGGTCCAGAATCACCAACACCTCCATCCTTGGATGATTCCTCTTCCATCCTGGATTTGTTCCTAGGACGTTGGTTCCGGTCCCGGTAGCCTTGTTAATTAATCACAGAGGCCTTTAGATTCTTTCCACCCTTTGCTCAGTATTAATGGGCTTAGTTGTCTTCCTGCCACCTCAGGACCTTGGGTGTGTGGAACAGTGAGTTGAAGGTCTGTCCGTGTGTCAGTCACCCAAACTGACCAATAAAACCTTTATTTATGCTAATTGTTTGGTCTTGGTTTTGTCATGGCTATTCCACTTTCTCACACTATCCAGGGCTTCCCAAATTAACTTGGCCCACAAAAAATTATCTCTTTGCTTTACTTGCAAAACTGATTTTTATAAGTAAGGACTAGGTACCTTTAGGAAATGATTTTCCTTACGAATAGATAACTAGTGATAGTTCCAGGGAAATTTCCACATGCAGATGCATCAGTTTTAAAAAAATGATGTATGTAAGTGTAGGGGAAAAAAGTGCTTTCCTATGTGTGAAATTACTATGATTGGATAATTCAGAGAAAATATAACTAGCAAAGCATTAGTCATTTTAACAAGTGGTACTGGAAAAGCTGGACAGCTGCATACAAAACAAGTAGATTAGAACTTCCATTACACCAGATAGAAGAATAAAAAGATGTAAATGTAAGACACGGACCTAAGACTTCTAGAAGAGAACATAGGCAAAACACTCTCTGACATAAGTCGTGGCAATATTTTCTTGGATTAGTCTCCCAAGGCAAAAAAAAGCAAAAATAAATGGAGCCTAATTAAACTTAAAAGCTTTTGCACAGCAAAAGAAACCAATAGAACAAGAAGACAACCTATGGAATGAGAGAAAATACTTGCAGGTGATATGACTGACAAGGGGTTAGTAACTAAAATATATGAAGAGCTCATAGAACTCATAAAAAAATCCAGTCAGGACTTCCCTGGTGGTCCAGTGGTTAAGACTTCATGCTCCTGATGCATGGGGCATTGGGTGATCCCTAGTTGGGGAACTAAGATTCTACATGCTGTGTGCCCCATCCTCCCGCCAAAAAAAAAAAAAAAAATTCCATCGAAAATGGACAGAAGACATGAACAGATATTTTTCCAAAGAGGACATGTGGATGGCTAACAGACACATGAAAAGATGCTTAACGTAGCTAATTATTAGGGGCTTCCCTGGTAGCTCAGCTGGTAAAGAATCCGCCTGCAATGTGGAAGACTCCACTTTAATTCCTTGGTCGGGAAGATCTGCTGCAGAAGGGATAAGCTACCAGCTCCAGTATCCTAGCCTGGAGAATTCCATGGGCTATAGCCCTTGGGGTCACAAAGAGTCGGACATTATTAGACTCTAGCTAATGGTTATAGAAATGAAAATCAAAATCACAATGAGGTATCACTTCACATCTGTCTGAATGACTCATCAAGAAGTCTACAAATAACAAGTGTTTGAGAGGATGGTGTTGGAGAAGACTCTTGAGAGTCCCTTGGACTGCAAGGAGATCAGTCCTGGGTGTTCATTGGAAGCACTGATGAAACTGAAACTCCAATGCTTTGGCCACCTGATGCAAAGAGCTGACTCATTGGAAAAGACTCTGATGCTGGGAAAGATTGAGGGCCAGAGAAGGGGACGACAGAGGAGAGATAGTTGGATGGCATCACTGACTCGATGGACATGGGTTTGGATGAACTCCGGGAGTTGGTGATGGACAGGGAGGCCTGGTGTTCTGTGGTTCATGGGGTCACAAAGAGTCGGACATGACTGAGCGAGTGAACTAAACTGAGAGGATGTGGTAAAAAGGGAACTCACAATGTTGATGGGGATGTAAATTGATGAACCCACTATGGAAAACAATAGGAAAATTCCTTAAACTAAAAATAGAGCTACCATATGATTCAGCAATTCCATTCCTGGGTATATATCAGGAAAGGATCAAAACGATAATTTGAAAAGGTACATGCACCCCAATGTTTATAGCGGAAGCATTTACAATAACTAAGACATGGAGGCCACCTCAATGTCCACTGACAATTGGATTAAAATGGTGTGTGTGTGTGTATTTATGAAATTAAAAGGCGCTTACTCCTTGGAAGAAAAGTTATGACCAACCTAGATAGTATATTCAAAAGCAGAGACATTACTTTGCCGACTAAGGTCCGTCTAGTCAAGGCTATGGTTTTTCCTGTGGTCATGTATGGATGTGAGAGTTGGACTGTGAAGAAGGCTGAGCGCAGAATTGATGCTTTTGAACTGTGGTGTTGGAGAAGACTCTTGAGAGTCCCTTGGACTGCAAGGAGATCCAACCAGTCCATTCTGAAGGAGATCAACCCTGGGATTTCTTTGGAAGGAATGATGCTAAAACTGAAGCTCCAGTACTTTGGGCACCTTATGCGAAGAGTTGACTCATTGGAAAAGACCCTGATGCTGGGAGGGATTGGGGGCAGGAGGAGAAGGGGACGACCGAGGATGAGATGGCTGGATGGCATCACAGACTCAATGGACGTGAGTCTGAGTGAACTCCGGGAGTTGGTGATGGATAGGGAGGCCTGGCGTACTGCGATTCATGGGGTCGCAAAGAGTCGGACACGACTGTGCGACTGAACTGAACTGATATGCTAGGTCACTTCAGTTGTGACCCACTCTTTGTAATGCTATGGACTATGCCCTCCAGGATCCTCTGTCCATGGGATTCTCATATACAGTGGAATATTACTTGGGCATAAAAAGAGAATGAAATAATGTCATTTGCAGCAACATGGATGGTCATAGTGATTATCATACTAAGTGAAGTAAACCAGGCAGAAGAAGACAAATACCATATGATATTGCTTATGTTTGAAATCCAAAAAAAAAAGATACAAATAAACTTATATACAAAACAAAAACCCACAGACATAGAAATCACTTATGATTACCAAAGGGGGGATGTGGGGGAGGGATAAATTAGGAGTTTAAGATTAACATACATACACTACTGTATAAAAAGTAGATAACCAAGCACCTACTGTTTAGCACAGGGAATCATACTTTATTTTGTAAAAACCTATAAGGGAAAAGAATCTGAAAAAGATTATACATACATAACTGAACCATTTTGCTGTATACTTGAACTAATACAACATCGTAAATAACTATACTTCAATAAAAAATTTTTTGTGATATGTGATTTCTGCAAGGAAGTGAAAAAATCTGTACAAATCTTTCTTTTGATGACATTTTAAATTAGATAAGTGACATTTGAGTTTTAAAATGGTATATATATATGGAATGGAATATTAGCCTTTAAAAAGTAAAATATTAATCTGCTATTTACAGCAATGTGGATGTACCTAGGGAAGATTATGTTTAGTGAACTAAGTAAAAGATACTGTATATTACTTATATGTGGAATCTAAAAAATAACACAAAAGAATGTACATAAAAGAGACAGACTCACAGACTTAGAAAACAAACTTATGGTTATCAAAGGGCAGAGGGATGGAAGGAGGACAAATTAGGAGTAAGGGATTAACAGATGCAAACTACTTGTATAAAACAGATAAAGTAACAAAGATTTTTACTGTATAGTACAGGGAATTATACCCATTATCTTATAATAACCTATAATGGAATATAATCTGCAAAAAGAATTACTTTTCTGTATACCTGAAACTAATGTAAGTCAACTATACTTCAACTTTTTAAATTACTGGATATTTTTCTCATTTAAAAAGTTTTCAGTATTATGGTTTAGAAAGGCAGAGCTTACAAATTTACTTCTGTTCCTTCTGGAAACCCCAGTAAAATGATAATAAAGGGATTTGGGGGGCACAGCTTGTGGAATCTTAGTTCCCTGACCAGGAATTGGACCCAGGGCCCCCAGTAGTGAGAAGATGTAGTCCTAACCACTGAACTGCCAGGGAATTCCCTAAAGAGGTTTTTCTAAAGGCATACATATCACAAGAACACATATCTCAAAACACAAGAGACAGTCCCCAAATTATGATGATTTGACTTACAAATTTTCAATTTCATGTTGGTGCAAAAGTGACATCTGTTCAGTAGAAACTATACTTCAAATTTTGAGTTTTGGTCTTTTCCAGGCTAGTGATATGTGGTATAGTACACTCTCATGATGCTAGGTAGCAATAGCATCACAAGAGTAAACAATTGTGCTGTTATTCATTTTCAGTATGGTATCCAATAACACGAGATAGTCAACATTTTATTATAAAATAAGCTTTGTGTTAGATGACTGTGGCCAACTGTAGTGTTCTGAGCATGTATAAGGTAGGCTAGATTAAGCTGTGATTTTCACTAGGTTAAATATTAAAGGCATGTTCAACTTATGATGAGTTTATAGCGACAAAACCTCATGGTAAGTTGAGAAAGATGGGTATTTTTGCTTTAATATTTAAGTTTTTTTTAATTTTTATCTTTTTTAAGACTAAAATCAGGACTTCCCTGGTGGTCCAGTGGCTAAGACCCCAAGCTCCCAAGGCAGGGAGCCTGGGTTTGATTCTTGGTCAGGAAACTCTATCCCACATGCTGCAACCAAGAGTTTGCATGTTGCAACTAAGGATTCCAAGTGCCACAACTAAGACCCAGCACAGCAAAATAAGTAAATATTAAAATAAAATAAAATCCACTCAGAATTTATCTCCCTATATGGTATGAATCAGGGGACCTACTTCATTTTTTTACCTTTGGAAAAAATATATACAAATTATGTACAAATGTTACAATTTCCAGTCTTTCTATTAATCTATTTGCCTCTCTTTGTGCCCATATCACAGTTTTAAATACTATAGTTGTATTTGGTAGAATATGTCCTCTCACTTTTTCCCCCCTAACTTTTCTAGTGTATAAGAATGCAATTGATTTTTCTAATCATCTTTTTAGAGTACCACTGTAAACACAAATGGAGCTAGAAGTTACCAGACATCTGTGGACAGCTTTTAAGATGAAGGATGTAGAATCACAAACAAAAGAAGCAACTTGGAAGAAACAAGAGACTATGCAGAAAGATAAAAATTTAACAGGGACACAAAACTTTACTATATTGGAAATATGAGATGATATACCCAGACACCAGAATGAGACGCTACAAAAGAGGACTAGACAAAGTAAGAGGACATTTGGGCAGTTTAAAAAAAATTGACAGAAATGAAAAACTATTGACAAAAGATTTTGATGATAAAGTTGACCAAGACAGTAGACCAAATAACAGAGATAGAAAATAGGAGGAAAAAGGCAAACTAGAATGGTATAACTTATCAATAACTCGAGAAAATATCCCAGAAGGGGAGAATATTACTTTCTAACATGAAAGGACTCACCACATGCTAGATACCAAAGATGAAAATAAACCCACTCCAAAGCACATCATATGAAATTTCAGAACACTAGAGTTGAAGGAGAATCCAAATAATTTGAGACAGAAAAAAATCAGAGGATGAGAAATCACAATATTCTCAAACTTCAACAGCAATACTGGACTTAAAAGACAAAATAACTTAAAATACTGAAGGAAAATTGTTTCCAATCTAAAATTGTATATCCAGTTAAACTATGAATTAAATATGGTAATATAAAAGTCGTGTTTAGACATGAAAGAAGTCTAAAAGAGAGGTAGCTATACAAAGATATTTAATAGTAAAAAACTGATGCTTTCTCACTAACATTAGGAAAAAAGCCAGGCCATGTGCTCTTACTACTACTGAACATCATACTAGATGTTCCAGCTAGGAAATAGGGCCAGAAAATAAAATGAAAGACTTGGAATGGAAAGGAAGAAGTAAAACTATATTTAAAGATACCATGATTTTATATGTAGAAAAGGAATCCTAAGGAATAAACACAAAAAAAATTACTAATAGTAATAAGTGGCATCACCGATTCAATGGACATGAACTTGGGCAAACTCTGGGAGATGGTGAGGGACAGGGAAGCCTGGTGTGCTGCACCCCATGGGGTCACGGAGAGTCGGACACGACTGGGAGCCTGAATAATAACAACAATAAATGAGTATCACGAGGTTTCAGGATATAAGAACAATATACCAAAAAATGTATTTCTATATTTTGGAAACAATTTGAAAATGACATTAAGTCATTCACAATAGCATAACTAATAGTAAAATATTTAAGAATAATTTTGGAAGAATAAGTGCAAAAGCTTACCATTGAAAACTACAAAAATTGCTGAGATAAAATCTAAATAAAAGGAGAGCAATACCATGCCCACAGTGTGTGCTATGTCGCTTCAGTCGTGTCTGACTCTGTGTGACTCTATGGACTGTAGCCTACTAGGCTCCTCTGTCCATGGGGGTTTTCCAGGCAAGAACACTGGAGTAGGTTGCCATGCCCTCCTTCAAGGGATCTTCCCAACCCAGGGATTGAACTCGCGCCTCTTGTATTTCCTCTGGCAGTCAGGTTCTTTACCACTAGCGCCACCTGGGCAGCCTCCTTGGAACACAAACAATATTAAGACAGCAATTCTGCCCAAAATTACCTATAAATTGAATACAATTTATTAAATACAATTTATTTGTATACAAATTCATTTATATACAATAAGTTTAATGCAACTTTCTAACATGTAAATTAACAAGCACAGCTGTTTCTCATTTTTTGTTTGCTTCTTTTTCTTTTTTTGGCCTTGCCACACAGCTTATGACATCTCAGTTCCCCAGTGTTCAAACCCATGCACTCTGCAGTGGAAGTGTGGAGTCTTCACCACTGGACCACCAGGGAAGTCCCAACAGTTTCTCTTAATGTGGGGTCCTGTTTTGGAAGAGAGACTAGGTGAGTTAGTTTTAAAAAGTTGTAGGGAACTGACTGCTATATCTCTTTCAGATCATTTTCTATAGGCTTCTTGAAGTCACCCACTGTTGGAGGAGAAATTACAAAAATAAAACTTACCTTTCTTCTTTAAAATGATAGAAGAGAGAGAGAGTGGGAAAGTTTTGGTGAGTTTTGATATTCTTCAGCCTGAAAGGCCCAAGGAGGGTGGCCCATAGGAGGCAGTGTGTAGGGTTGGGAGAACTATATGTCTTAGATTGGGTCTCCCTAGAAATAGACTCTGATATGGAGAGTTTAATGCAGAAGGTTTGTTTAGGAGTACTCTTGAGAGAAACACCTGTAGGAAAATGAAGAAATAAAGATTCCACAAAGGGAGTGGCTGACACAGTGTGGTTGCAATTGAATCCTCAACTGATCCTAGCATTTTACAGGGAGTTCTGGATGGCTCAGTGGTAAAAGAATCCACCTGCCAATTCAGGAGACACAGGAGACATGGGTTTGATCCCTGCATTGGGAAGATCCCCTGGAGAAGGAAATGGCTATCCACTCCAGTACTCTTGCCTGGAGAATCCCATGGACAAAGAGGAGCCTGCTGTCTACAGTCCATAGGATCCCAAAGAGTCAGACACGACTGAGTGACTAAAAGGCAACTGGAATGGAGATAATTCTTCTGAATTGTCCCAAATTAAAAGGCAAAGGAAAGATATACCCATTTGAATGCAGAGTTCCAAAGAATAGCAAGGAGAGGTAAGAAAGCCTTTCTCAGTGATCAATGCAAAGAAATAGAGGAAAACAATAAAATGGGAAAGACTAGAGATCTCTTCCAGAGAAGGCAATGGCACCCCACTCCAGTACTCTTGCCTGGAAAATCCCATGGATGGAGGGGCCTGATGGGCTGCAGTCCATGGGGTCGCTAGGAGTCAGACATGACTGAGTGACTTCTCTTTGACTTTTCACTTTCATGCATTGGAGAAGGAAATGGCAACCTACCCAGTGTTCTTGCCTGGAGAATCCCAGGGATGGGGAAGCCTAGTGGGCTGCCGTCTATGGGGTCGCACAGAGTCAGACACGACTGAAGCGACTTAGCAGCAGCAGCAGCAGAGATCTCTTCAAGAAAATTAGAGATACCATGGGAACATTTCCTGCAAAGATGGGCACAATAAAGGACAGAAATGGTACGGACCTAACAGAAGCAGAAGATATTAAGAAGAGGTGGCAAGAATACATGGAAGAACTAAACAAAAAAGATCTTCATGACCCAGGTAACCACGATGGTGTGATCACTCACCTAGAGCCAGACATCCTGGAATGTGAAGTCAAGTGGGCCTTAGAAAGCATCACTGAACAAAGCTAGTGGAAGTGATGGAATTCCAGTTGAGCTATTTCAAATCCTAAAAGATGATGCTGTGAAAGTGCTGCACTCAATATACCAGCGAATTTGGAAGACTCAGCAGTGGCCAAGGGACTGGTCAGTTTTCATTCCAATCCCAAAGAAAGGCAGTGCCAAAGAATGCTCAAACTACCGCATAATTGCATTCACCTCACACGCTAGCAAAATAATGCTCGAAATTCTCCAAGCCAGGCTTCAACAGTATGTGAACCATGAACTTCCAGATGTTCAAGCTGGATTTAGAAAAGGCAGAGGAACCAGAGATCAAATTGCCAACATCCACTAGATCATGGAAAAAGCAAGAGAGTTCCAGAAAAACATCTACTTCTGCTTTATTGACTACGCAAAAACCTTTGACTGTGTGGATTACAATCAACTGTGGAAAATTCTGAAAGAGATGGGAATACCAGACTACCTGATCTGTCTCCTGAGAAATCTGTATGCAGGTCCAGAAGCAACAGCTAGAACTGAACATAGAACAACAGACTGGTTCCAAATCGGGAAAGGAGTCCGTCAAGGCTGTATATTGGCACCCTGCTTATTTAACTTATATACAGAGTACATCATGAGAAATGGTGGACTGGATGAAGCACAAACTGGACACAAGATTGCTGGGAGAAATTCAATAACCTCAGATATGCAGATGACACCACCCTTATGGCAGAAAGTGAAGAGGAACTAAAGAGCCTCTTGATGAAAATGAAATAGGAGAGTGAAAAAGTTGGTTTAAAACTCAACATTCAGAAAATGAAGATCATGGCATCTGGTCCCATCACTTCATGACATAGATGGGGAAGCAGTGGAAAAAGTGACAGACTTTATTTGTGGGGGCTCCAAAATCACTGCAGATGGTGACTGCAGCCATGAAATTAAAAGACACTTGCTCCTTGGAAGAAAAGTTATAACCAACTTAGCATATTAAAAAGCAGAGACAGTACTTTGCCAACAAAGGTCCGTCTAGTCAAGGCTATGGTTTTTCCAGTGGTCAGGTATGGATGTGAGAGTCGAACTATAATGAAAGCTCAGTGCTGAAGAATTGATGCTTTTGAACTGTGGTATTGGAGAAGACTCTTGAGAGTCCCTTGGACTGCAAGGAGATCCAGCCAGTTCATCCTAAAGGAAATCAGTCGTGAATATTCATTGGAAGGACTGATGCTGAAGCTGAAACTCTAATACTTTGGCCACCTGATGCGAAGAACTGACTCATTTGAAAAGACCCTGATGATGGGAAAGATTGAAAGTGGGAGGAGAAGGGGACGACAGAGGATGAGATGGTCAGATGGTATCACCGACTCAATGGACATGAGTTTGAGTAAACTCTGGGAGTTGGCGATGGACAGGGAGGCCTGGTGTGCTGCAGTTCATGGGGTTGCAAATAGTTGGACACGACTAAAAGACTGAACTGAACTAAACTGAAAAGGCAAAGGGGCCTGGACTTTGTATCCCTGAATCAGCCCATTTTCTACTTCAGGAAACCTTCTGGGATAGGATGAGACAGCTCAATGTGTCTGAGCTAATTTCCAGTTGGGAGGCAGCTGAGAGCCATCAGCAACTGATCTTCCCAGCAGCTGGGACATAGGCTCACGATCTTAAAGAGAGGATCTGGGTGAAGCACTGTGGTGTCTACTACCGTTTACCACTGCCCTGCTTGGACCCATACTTACGGTTAGTTTACCCAGTTGTGGGGAAAGTTTCTATAGGACTCTGATTGGTTTTATTTCTTGGAGGAAATTTAAGAGAATGTTTAGTGGAAAAGTCTATAGCCTTAACTACTGCAATTGGTTTTGAGGCTCTAATGGATTCTTATCATCCCCTCTTCTGCACCACTAACTGTAGATTTTCCTTATCTTTGGTGCACGCCTCTGCTGGTCTAGGCAGCTGGATAGTGGGATGACCTCGGCCTTCACCCTAGAGTGCCCTTGGTTACCATGCCCTTCCCAGGCTGTGGCTGCTATATTTTTCTATTTACTGTTAAAACTGAGCATTGGAACAGCAAGAGTGGATGACCTGAATGCCAGCATTTTCTTCCTGGCTCCCTCATGTAGCTGCAGTCGTCCGTCCTTCATCATAGTCAATTACTCCAGCCAGTATGAGGACTTCTTTTCTTGCCTACTGGTCTCTTGCTACTAAGACCCCGAAGTTCTAAAGGGATTCTTACTATGAGCCCTGGAGGAAGCATTACATCTCTGGTTTTCCGGACTTCTGGACCTCAAAATCAAATTCCCCACGTTTCACTGTGAGTGAGGAAAAGTGGAGGCTACTTGGTTTCTATCCTACATCCATGCAATCAATTCCCAGATCCATGTAATCTTCCTACTGGGGATACAGAATCATACAGTTGCCATTGATTTAGGGTATATACTATATTCCGGAGGATGGTTCCTCATCCTCTTGGGATTTCATCTTGAAGCTGTGTCTCTACGAGGTCAGCAAGCTCATCTATCAGACTGGTGGCCTCTGGGTGGGGCAGTGTAGGATGAGTGGATCTTTGGGTCATGTTCCCACTGCCACACCCCCTTTACTGTAATCTGGATCCCTTTGTCTAAAATTATATAATGTGGATTCCATATCAATAGATCAAGTACTCTATAAGTCCTTATAGAGTGGTATTAGCCCAGATCCTATGGGCAGGAAAGGCAAGCCTATATTCAGAATGTGTGTCAATTCAGTCAAAAGTGATGGGAAATCTAGTGTCCCCAACTTATCCCTAATTATCTACTTCTTCTCCTCAAGAGACTGTGCCATATTAAGGGCTCAGTGCTAGTATTTTTAATTTATTTATTTATTTATTTATTTGGCTGCACCAAGTTTTAGTTGCGGTATGCAAATTCTTAGCTGGGGCATGGGGGACCAAGCTCCCTGACCAGGGATCGAACCCAGGCCCCCTGCACTGGCAGCTTGGAGTCTTAACCATTGGACTACCATGAAGTCCCATTAGTGTTGGTATTTTTAATGGTCATTGCATGCTGGCAGCAGCAGTAGCTAACTGAGCCTCGATGAGTCGGAGCTCATGCTGCTGGGCCTGTGGATAACCTCAGTTCTACCACCAGCTACTCTACTCAGTGTATCCATCATACAGAACTGGTTGGTTGATGATGGACAGTGGCTAAGTCTTCCTGCCTTCTTTGTTGTTTAATGTCTCGTCTGTGATGAATGCTTTCTTTCTTTCTCTTTTTTCCTTTTTTGGTTGAGCAGTGAGACATGTGGGATCTTAGTTCCCCGACCAGACATCAAACAGGTGCCCCCTCCTCCAGAGGAAGCAAGAGTCTTAACCACTGGACTGCCAGGGATGTCCCGATGGATGCTTTCTTGGTGGGTGTTAACGCGTGATAGAAAGACCTTTACACTTCAAGACTACGCCTGTATGTCCATCCACATCTCATCGTCAGACCTTCTTGTCCCTAATCTTTCATTCTTTGTCTTTTCAAGCCCCTGACCAGACTACCAGGCTAGTTGTGACTATGTATATTCTCACCTTCTCATTCCACAAAAAGTGGATGATCAGATGTACTGTCTCAATCTCTGTCCCTTGGAAGGCTCTCTCCTCACCACTCTCTTTTAGGGCCACTCCTGATAGGTTGCAATGCAGCAGCAGTCAACTTTTGGCTTTTACCCACATACCATGCCAACTCATGTCTGAACAAGCTTCAGTTCAGTTCAGTTCAGTCGCTCAGTTTTGTCTGACTGTTGCAACCCCATGAATCGCAGCACACCAGGCCTCCCTGTCCATCACCAACTCCCGGAGTTCACCCAAACCCACTTCCATCGAGTCGGTGATACCATCCAGCCATCTCATCCTCTGTCGTCCCCTTCTCTTCCTGCCCCCCAATCCCTCCCAGCATCAGGGTCTTTTCCAATGAGTCAACTCTTTGCATGAGGTGGCCAAAGTATTGGAGTTTCAGTTTCAGCATCAGTCCCTCCAATGAACACCCAGGACTGATTTCCTTTAGGATGGACTGGTTAGATCTCCTTGCAGACCAAGGGACTCTCAAGAGTGTTCTCCAAAACCACAGTTCAGAAGCATCAATTCTTCAGCACTCTGCTTTCTTCACAGTCCAACTCTCACATCCAGAGATAACCACTGGAAAAACCATAGCCTTGACTAGACAGACCTTTGTTGGCAAAGTAATGTCTCTGCTTTTGAATATGCTATCTAAGTTGGTCATAACTTTCCTTCTCAGGAGTAAGCATCTTTTAATTTTATGACTACAATCACCATCTGCAGTGATTTTGGAGCCAAAAAAAATAAAGTCTGACACTGTTTCCACTGTTTCCCCATCTATTTGCCATGAAGTGATGAGACCGGATGCCATGATCTTAGTTTTCTGAATGTTGAGCTTTAAGCCAAGTTTTTCACTCTCCTCTTTCAGTTTCATCAAGAGGCTCTTTAGTTCTTCTTCACTTTCTGCCATACGGGTGGTGTCATCTGCATATCTGAGGTTATTGATATTTCTCCTGGCAATCTTGATTCCAGCTTATGCTTCTTCCAGGCCAGCATTTCTTATGATGTACTCTGCATAAAAGTTAAATAAGCATATAAGTTAAGGGTGACAAAATACAGCCTTGACATACTCCTTTTCCTATTTGGAACCAGTCTGTTGTTCCATGTTGTTCCAGTTCTAACTGTTGCTTCCTGACCTGCATACAGGTTTCTCAAGAGGCAGGTCAGGTGGTCTGGTATTCCCATCTCTTTCAGAATTTTCCACAGTTATTGTAATCCACACAGTCAAAGGCTTTGGCGTAGTCAATAAAGCAGAAAGATGTTTTCCTGGAACTCTCTTGCTTTTTCAATGATCTAGTGGATGTTGGCAATTTGATCTCTGGTTCCTTTGCCTTTTCTAAAACCAGCTTGAACATCTGGAAGTTCATGGTTCACGTATTGCTGAAGCCTTGCTTGCAGAATTTTGAGCATTACAGAAGTCCAAATGGATGAAGATGATTCTCAATAGGGTAATGTGAGCTGAGGTAGAGAGAGGCTTGTTGAATGACATGAGAGTCTGGGTCACTTATTTTCTGCTAGCTTATGCTCTCTGGCACTACTTATGCCTGAACCCAAAGATGTCACTTCCGTTTTACAATGTGTTCTTGCTGGGCCCGCCCTAGTGACACGGAGGATCAGGTAGAGTCCAGCTTGTGATGGGCGGTTCTGGCTACTTGGGTCACTTGGTGAACTGTAGAGCTTCTCTTCAAATGGTATGTATTTCTCTACTGTGGATGGAATGGCTTTGCTCCATAGCCCTGTGGGTCTACATTATGATTCTCCTATTAGAGCTTGCCAGACCACACACCCTACAGATATTCTAGTCTCAGTAGGTCTGCTGGGTCATATGACTGCAGGGGCCTTTTTCGCTTTGGCCCCACTCAAAGCTGACAGGCTTCATGCCAGCTAGTAAATTTTTCAGAGTTGTATTCTCAAGTGTGAAATATATTTCTCCAAAATCCTGAGTAAATAGGTAATGTGTTTTCTCTTAGTGATGGAAGATGTGAGGGGCAACAATCAGTCCTTTGCCTCAGAGAGGATATCTAACATGTCCCAGACCTCTAGACCTCTGAAAACTTCACTAATATGGCAGTTTCCTCGATCTTTACAGGAATGTTTCCTACCCTCTGATCATGTATCTTTCCAGGACCTCCAATACACTTTTTTTTTGTCCTCTTCTGATCTGGTTAGCATGACATTATATATACAGTTGACTCTTGAAGAATGCAGAGGTTAGGGGTTCTGACCATCTCACAGTCAAAAGTCCAAGTATAATTTCATAGTTAGCCCTCTGTTTATATGGTTCTGTGTCCATGGATTCAACCAACTGCAGATAATGTAGTACTATAAAATATATTTAATGAAAAAAAATCCACATATAAGTGGACCCACAGAGTTCAAACCTATGTTGTTCAAAGGTCCCTTGTATAGTGGGCCAATATGATGTTTTTCAAAATGTCCAAATAGTCAAGCTTCCTTCAGATTCTATTACAACAGAGGATGAGAGAGTTAACACAGTCCTGTACATGTGTATTGCTAGACTTCCCATGTGGATGGAACTGCTTGTGGCCTCCTTTCTGATCTGTCTGGGATGGAAAATAACATATTCACCAGATTAATGACTACATACTCCCAACTGGAGGCAGTATTAAACTGCCCTGTAAAGTTACCATTTGGGACACAGCAATTGCAATTGGAGTTACTGTTTAAGTAAGTTTATGGTGGACCATTGTCATCTGTCATGATCTATCCAGTTTTTAAGAGCCAAACTGATGGTATGGAAGCTGCCACCTCTCTTTTATTCTTTGTCTTGAAGGGTGGCACTAACCTCTTCCATTTTCCCTAGGATATGGTATTGTTTTTATTTATTCTCTTGATGTTGGGTAGTCTCAGGCATCTGGTTGGCCTTCATCACTTACTCTACAGGTCAAAAACCACTATGAGTGTTCTGCAACGCCAAAGGATGTCCACTGCTATTGTATGTTAGGGTATTGGGGAAGTGACCACCTGGCAGATCCCTGGTCTCAGTGAATATCCTTTGAATCAGACCTTAGCCCAGGACTCCATTTATTATCTGGGCCCCATGTGCGACTTCTCTAACAAGGGGCCATGGTACAAATTCGGGCTGTCAACTGTCAATGTTAATTCAGATCCTTTGTCCAAAAGTCCTCAGAAGGTCTGAGTATTCCCCCTTTTTTCAATAATGGTCATCAACGTAAATGAGTCGTTTAGACATTTTTACTTTTCTTAGCATGAGCTATCATTTTCCCCAAGCTACAAGGAGAGTATTCATCCCACATTCCAGGGGGATCTTGCCGGGATTTAAATCTTAAGTCCCAGGAGAGTGCTCCCTTATCAATAAATTCTTCCATATCTAATTTTATGTTCCACTTCGTTTGATCCAGCACCCTTGGCATCCAGGTCTATGTGCAACACTACCAAATTCTGCTTGGTCTTTGAATCCCTGCATCAGCCATTCATTCATTGGGCCCTATAGGAGGGCACATGACTTTGGCTGAAGCAGTTTCCTGCCACAGAAGTCACTGCCATGAGGGCAGAAGCTGCGTGCTCTCAGTGTCTGTTGTTCCCAGAAGCTGGGGAATGGGTGCATTGGCTCCTAACAGGGGACCTGGGTGGAGTACTAGAATAGCCACTAAACCTAGGAAGGAAGTATTATTTCCACAGAGATGTGCCCAGGACTGTGCTAGAGCCCCTCACCCCCACCCCTGCCCCTGGGCTTATATAGTCCAGCTCTCAAGAACCTTATAAACGATATATATTTTTAAAGTTTGTATATTGGACTTTCCTGGAGGCCCAGTGGTTAAGGAGGCACGGGTTCAATCCCTGATGGGGGAACTAAGATCCCACATGTGGCATGGTGCAAAGGAAAAGAAAAAAAAAGTCTCTGTATTATCTACTTCCACCTACTAGAGCATTAGCTCTAGGAGGGCAGAAACTATGTTTCCCTAGGGGCTAGAGCTTGATTCATCACTGAATGATTCTTAATTAGAGGCCTGAAATATGAAGTAGGAAGTGGCTATGTGTAAAGCAGAATAAGAGTGGCAAGCATCCAGAGAAGGGGAAGTGGAGCTCAGCGGGGGCATGAAGTCCTCATCTGGAGCCAAGGCAAGGGACACAAGGTAGAGCATTCTCTAGTTAAGGTGAGACTGCAAGCGCTCCTGATGTGGGTTTTAAAACTCCTGCAGCCTACGGTCTTCAGTCCAGGCTCCCTGGATGCCTGTTAAATTTTCCAAGCATCCAAATAGCTGGGGGGAAGAAAGACTTCACATTCCACAGAGAGGCATTGTGGAATATCAGTTGGAGAGTCAGAAGACCTGGCCTAGCTATTAACTAGCCGTGTGGCCTGGGGAAGTCTAAGGCTCTCTCAGGACAGTGCGTCCCCATCCTCAGTACAGCAGTAGAGTGGGAGCACCCTACTACCACTTTCCACTGCTGGTTTGAGGACCAAGAGAACTAACGCCCACAAAGCAGGCTACTCCTCGCGGTCTGTCAGCACAAGGGGAGGCTCCTGACTCCTGGGAGGCCTGGGGCTGACAGGAGACAGAGACTGGGCAAACGCCAGACTCTGGCTGTGCACAGTTTGCCCACATTCTCCTCCCGAGCTTCCACTCACGCCCAGACAGACATCAGCTGCTGGCCAGTAACTGAGCTAATTGCTTTTAATGTCTTTTCCTTATCTTTGCCCTTGAGAGGCAGGAGCTGTGTAGCAACAATGTGTCTACCCAGATGGAGAGAGTGGTGACCAGGGACAAGGTGTCCCCACTACGGTCACTATTCAGTTTCTGGTTGAAGTCAAGGACCAGCTCCGGATCCGCAGCCTCCCGGCCCGGCAGTGCCTGGCGGAGTTTCTGGCTGTGTCTGTGCTCATGGTAGGCGGTCTAATTGAGGCGGAGGAGAGGGAGGTGGGCTCCTCCTAGGGTCCTTACCTCTTCCTCTGGGTGCACTAGGAAGACAACGCCTCCATCAGCCTCTTTTTCCTGCTCTTGCTCCTCTATGCCTCTCCTACCTTCTCATTTTTATTCCTGTCACTTTCCATCTCTTACCCTCCTTTGCTTCCTTTACTCTCCCTCTGTTTCTCCCATCTTTTCTCTTTCCCCCTTTCTGTTTTTTCTTGCTGATCCCTCAAGTCTGTTCATCAATCTTGGCCATCCCCTCTCTTCCCAGTCTCTCTCTCCTATGGGTCTCCCAGGCTCCCTATTCTTGGTTCCCTCTTCCTCATCTTTATTTTCTCCACCAGCTCCTCATACAGGGGTCTTTGGCCCAGGCTGTCACCAGTGGAGGGACCAAAGGAAACTTCTTACCGTGTTTCTGGCTGGCTCTCCGGGCATTGTGCTAGCCACTATGTGAGTGGTAATGTCTCAGGTGAGGAGGGTGAGGTCTGGTCATCAGACAGGGCAGAATGTGCACTTGAGTTTGGTAATAGTGAAAAGGATCCCTTGGTGACTCACAGACATTATCTCCTTGAGCTTGACCAGTGCCCTGGACTGAGATATGCCTCTGGCCCAGTCCAGTCCCTTCTCTGTCTATATCTTGCCCTCCCACTTCACATTAATCCTCTACGCAGGTAGACAGAGCTCTATGGCAAGGCATCATGAGTAAACACACTCATCTTGTGTCTCCTACCTAAGCCCTCTGGGTTCATCTTTGCTTAAGACCTCACCAGCTTGTTCCTCAGACTCACACTGCATCAAGTACTGGAATAGAAAGAGCAGACAGACCCAGGTTTGAACTTGGCTTTACTGCATGACCTTAACAAGTCACTTAATCTCCTTCAGCCTCACCTTCCTACCGCATGTGATGAGAAGAGCAACATTTGACTTAAGAGTTGTGGGGAGGAATAGCAGTGTTACTGGTGACGGTGCCTGATAGTGACACTTAATGGATATTGGTTTTCTTTTCTTGATCCTGGAAGGGGCCCACCTGAATCCAGCCTTCTCCTTGCCCATGTGCCTCCGGAGACACCTCCCCTGGGCCAGGTTTCTCATTTACTCCTTGGTGCAGTTGCTGTCTGCGTTCTGTGCCTCTTGGAGTTCCCTATGCTCTCTATCACGGTAACAGAGAACAAGGTTGGGGGCACCTGTGTGTGGTTAACGATGCCTTAGAGCAGTTTTGAATGAGCAAAGATGGAAATCCTGGGTGTCCCCTACCCTACAGATGCCCTACAGAACTACACAGGTAGGAGCCTGACAGTGACTGGTCCCAAGGAGACGGCTTCCATCTTTGCCACCTACTCTGCCCACTATGAGAAATGCTGGACTGGAAGAAACACAAGCTGGAATCAAGATTGCCAGGAGAAATATCAATAACCTCAGATATGCAGATGACACCACCCTTATGGCAGAAAGTGAAGAGGAGCTAAAAAGCCTCTTGATGAAAGTGAAAGAGGAAAGTGAAAAAGTTGGCTTAAAGCTCAACATTCAGAAAATGAAGATCATGGCATCCAGTCCCATCACTTCATGGGAAATAGATGGGGAAACAGTAGAAACAGTGTCAGACTTTATTTTTTTGGGCTCCAAAATCACTGCAGATGGTGACTGCAGCCATGAAATTAAAAGGCGCTTACTCCTTGAAAGAAAAGTTATGACCAACCTAGATAGTGTATTCAAAAGCAGAGACATTACTTTGCTGACAAAGGTCCGTCTAGTCAAGGCTATGGTTTTTCCTGTGGTCAATTATGGATGTGAGAGTTGGACTGTGAAGAAGGTTGAGCGCCAAAGAATTGATGCTTTTGAACTGTGGTGTTGGAGAAGACTCTTGAGAGTCCCTTGGACTGCAAGGAGATCCAACCAGTCCATTCTGAAGGAGATCAGCCCTGGGTGTTCTTTGGAAGGAGTGATTCTAAAGCTGAAACTTCAGTACTTTGGCCACCTCATTCGAAGAGTTGACTCATTGGAAAAGACTCTGATGCTGGGAGGGTTGGGGGCAGGAGGAGAAGGGGACAACCGAGGATGAGATGGTGGATGGCATCACAGACTCAATGGACGTGAGTCTGAGTGAACTCCAGGGGTTGGTGATGGACAGGGAGGCCTGGTGTGCTGCGATTCATGGGGTCTCAAAGAGTTGGACACGACTGAGCAACTGAACTGAACTGCCTCTAACACAGAGTAAATCATAGAAACATTGGTGTTGAATGCAGAAATTACTGTAATTAAAAGTTTTAAATAAATTATGTGTATTGTCATAATATTAAGATGATTTATTCCCTTAAAATTTGGAGAGTATTTCCTTTTCTGTACTTTGTTTTCGTTAAGAAGAGTAAATAATTGAACAGTGATTGCTGAAGAGATCTCTTTTCCACTTTGCAGAAGAGAAATGTGGATGATGCTCTGTGAGCCTCTAGCAGTCGTCCTTGTGCTGCCCCTCTACTAGCCTGCCTAGGGCCTGCCCCCCCGCCGCCTGGCAGCTCTGCTCCCGGGCCCTGTCAGAGGCGGCCTGTGGCAGGCGGTAGGTGACTCCTCTCAGGAGCCAATCTGAGCACGTCTGGGCGGCCTCAGACCAGAGACCAGTGCTGGCTTTCCAGATGAGCATAGCCTGCCAGCTCGTCCCACTTGTCCAGGCAGCTTCATTGGTTAATTCATACAGTTCTACCTAGCTAGTCTTAGCTGGCTGTAGAGTGCAGTTATTTCTGAAAATGTAGAAAAGCAGTTAAATAAGAAAAGGTACACATTTGCATTCAAGTAGACCAAAAGTCACATGGGGAAAAGAATGGAGAAAGAAACAAGCATGTAGGCAAGAGAAAGGAAAGTAATTTGTTGACAGATAATTAGCAAAAAACAATTTCAAAATATAGCTCACCCAGGAATCTAGGCCTTTGAATTGGCTTCTATTCTTTCTATTATTAAATATCTCTAAAGAACTTTTAGAGAACTTATTTAAAATTTTTGTTCATTCTGTACAAACATACTGAGCACCTGTTGTGTTTAGAAAGTATATTTGCCTATTTTAATGTGTTCTACAAAATAGTATGGCAGTTGTAGTAAAAACAAGTTACTGCATACGTTTCCAAAAAGCTAAAAAGACATAGCCTGATCCAAAAGCAAAGTGGATGCCTCCATAGATCAGAAACAGAGCAGAACTGCAGAAGAGCAGAGGAAAGTCACAGCCTGCGTGGCCTTGGTTGGCTGGTGGTTGAAGCCCTTGGAGTGAGGGGGAGGTCAGGGGCCTGATGGAAAGGACACCAGGAGCTGAGACTTGGCAAGATGTGGGCCCAGGAAGGGAGAGGGCACAGCACAGCACGCCGTGGAGGATGGGGCAGCTCTGCAGGGCTCCCTGTATCCCCTCGGAGCAGGAGCCCTAAAGTGCCACTCTGGAGAGCCCCTGACAGCAGCACCACAAATAAGCCCTTCACCAGCTGGAACGTGAATTATTTATTAACTGCAGATGGAATGAATGTTATGGCATGACCTGATAAAGAACGTAAATATGTTCAGGATGCTCAAAAAAATAAAGGAATAACTTCTATTTTAAAAGAACAACAACAACAACAAAAAAAATCATGGAAACAAAGGTATCCATAATGGAAACAGGTAGATTTACATAGATATGAAAAATATCAAATTTAAAAAAGAGACTAGAAATGGATAGCTTTATCCAGGATATGGTTGAAAAGTAAATTAGTAAATTGGAATATACAGAAAAGTTCACCTATGATGCATCAGAAAGACACAGATTAAAAAAAAAAAAAAAACCAAAAGACTGATGGGATAAACATTGTATTTACTACAGAAGCCTAACCGCTATGTAAAGTTGCCCTCTCCCCATCATTCTCTATCACATGCTCTGTGCATTCCTGTCATAAAACTGGTGATTTAGCAGAATTACCCAGACTGTGTTTTTGTTGACTTGACCGCTTTGCTATGCTCCTGCTGGGTGCTAAGCTCTGTTCTGGACGTACAATGTACAGACAGCCAAGAACAAGTCAGATAAGGGTCTTATTCTCATGCAACTTGAGTTCTAGCCTGTTCATCACTGTACTTCTGGCCTCTGCACCACTGTTTGGCTAGATTAGGCATTCCGTTTATACTGGTGAATGACCGGGTAAATGACCGAAGTAGTTCCTACCTCAGCATATCTTTGGTGTGGCTGTGGCCTTGCTTGTTGTGCTCTGTTTGGCCAGCTTGCAGTGGTGAGAGACCTGGAGAGGAGAGGAGGACTTTCTCCCCAGAGCATACCCTGCCCTTTCCAGTCTGTGACCCCGAGAACACACTGTTACAACTCCCACAGACCTGGGGTCCACCTGAGCTGTGTCCTCTTGCTTTTTACTTCTGTTTTACAATTTACTTGTGTCTTACAGGTTAGTCGAGAAGATTCAGAATGAGACCGGCACTGCAAGCAATGTCAATGCACACATTTTTCTTTTTTCTTTTTCAGGCTGGAGTAAAAGGGACATTGGGAAGATTAGTTGGAATTTTTGAGGTAAATCTGTTAAAATCTTTGGTGCAATTGGTATTATATTAATAACCATATGTATTTTGACCTTAGACCATTCAGACTTCTGTAACAAAGATGCCAGAAATCGGGTGGCTTATAAACAATAGAAATTGATTCCTAGGAAGTCCAAGATAAAGGTGCGAGCAGATTCAGTGTCTGGTGAGGACCCCCTTCCTGGTTCATAGACAGCTGTTTCTCTGTGTTCTCGCATAGCAGAGAAGGGAGCAAACATCTCTTAAGGGTCTGTTTTATAAGAACACTAATTCCGTTCATGAGGGTCATCTGTCATAACCCAGTCACCTCCTACTATCCCCACTTCCTGATACCATTACCTTGGGGGTCAGGACTTCAACATGAAATTGGGGTGGGGTTAGCGGGGGTGACTCAGATGGGTAAAGCATCTGCCTGCAATGTGGAAGACCCGGGTTCAATCCCTGAGTCGAGAATATCCCCTGGAGAAGGAAATGGCAACCCCCTCCAGTACTCTTGCCTGGAAAATTCCATGGACGGAGGAGCGTGGTAGGCTACAGTCCATGGGGTTGCAAAGAGTTGGACACGACTGAGCAACTTTGCTTTCTAGCAGGGACATAAACCTGTCCATTGCTGTCTTTTTTTTTTTTTTTTTTTTTTTTAATTTTCTTTTGGCCATGTGGGATCTTAGTTCCCTGATCAGGGATCGAGCTTGTAGTCCCTGCACTGGGGGTTCAGAGTCTTAACCACTGGACCGCCACAGAAGTCCCCATTGCAGTCTTCATCTGGGAAAGATGCCATCTTTGTTTCACCAAGTTTTCAAAACAATGCAGCACCAGGAGAGAATACTGTGCTTTCTGTTTTAAAATCCCATTAATCTCCTCCGTACAGCTAGAATTGTTTTTCCCATCTCTACCTATCTTTCTCTCCTCCCAGGATGTGAGAAGGGGTAGGTAAATGAGGAGGAGACAGGAGAAAGAGGAGGTGAGCAACTGCAGCAGAGGAGACTGACAGGCACTTACTGGAGCAGGGATTTGGAGAAAGTCAGAAATCAGGGGATAAAGATGAGCAGGGCTAATAGGAGGAGGGGCCATGTGTGAGGTAATCAGCTTGCTTACATGAATGGGCCCTCCACCCATCATAGTCTCTTATTTTTCTGCTGTGCTAACTAGTTAAATGTGCTTCATACCTTTTCTCAAGAGGTCCCTGATCCTTTTCTCAGTATTTTTGAGAAGTTGCTTTTTAGGGAAGAAGAAGGAAAAACCAGGGTAAAGACTTGGCTTTGGAAGTCCAGCCAAAGAACTCACCCTCTGATTCAAGCGTGGCATGTTTTAAGTAGGCCAGCTGGCGCTATTCCATATCTGATTGTCGGACGACAAAAGTAAAAGGAGTCCTTGGATCTGAGCTCTCTGGACATATGCAGTAGATTCTGTTTCATTTATGTAATCTCAGCTCTCTAAGGAAAAACTCTCTGTCCCTCTCTTTCTGCCCTTCAGAACCAGGAGAGGAAGCATAGAACGTATGTCTATGTGCTCATTGTCACAGAAGTGCTGGAAGACTGGGAAGACTCGGTCAGCATTGGTAAGTTGTCCCCAGATGGCCTCCCAAGAGCTCTCATGACCAGCCTTGGCCACACTGCAGCTCTTACCCAGAACCACAGGCGAGAGCCTGATAAAGAAAAGAAATAACAGAAGGATGTGTTTAAATAAGCATGTCTGTTTTTGAACTTGTGAGAAGTACTATTATATTTTTAAATGTTTAAAAGGAAGCTAAAGTTGGATGCATAGTCAACAATTAGAGACAAGGCCCATAAAAATAAAACCAGAATTGGATTTTTCTAAAACCAGATTGGATCCTCCCAAGCAGATACTAATCGTGGCCTCTACATTGCTAGGCTTGCTGCTGGCCACTGACCCCCAGTGAGAGCAGGACTGCAGCTGTTCTTGCGATGCTTATTCACATTGTTGGAGGAAACTGTGACTTCAGTGGTGTGAGCCCTCCCTCCAGAGCTGTGTAATAGGTGCAGAGCGGTGGGAGTAGCTGGAAACTTCCGGTTACATTCATGTTACCCTTGAGGTGAACTCGCCTTTTCTCCTAAGGAGCCATTTTCAGCGATCCCAGAGCAGTTGTGTGTATATATATATTTTGACCTAAAAAGTGAGGTGATTTAATGATTGGTTCATGGTTTTAATCTTTGAGCTCTGAAGGAAAAGCATAGAAAAACATAAAATTAATTTCTGTTAGAAATTTGGCAAATAGAAGTTACTTATCAGAACCTCTCGGTTGTTAGTACGTGCTTCGCCACCGTGCCTCTCAGCACTGTGGATCTGGACATTTCAGGGCCTTTCAGTTTTTAGTTGCTTTGTATTTGATAAGAATGCAGTAAGCTTAAATATAAATAAATTTGGTGAGGGGGTATTAAAAACAGACTCTTTGATAGCTGCTGCTGGGGCCAGAGATGAGTGTGGTATGGCAGGCCCTGTCCTCAGACTACTCTGTTGGGTCGGAGTTGTACACTTGTGATACTGATTTTTAAGGCACCATTGCTCTGTTAACATCCAAACAAGCCCATCACCTGTACTCCTGCTGAGAATTGACCCTAATGAAACTATCTAAAATATGTTTTAGATAGCTAACAGGGAATAAGCCTGTTAGCCTTTCTTCACAAAGCCATTTTCAGGTGAAAAATTGGGTCTTAAAATATACAGGTCAGTGAGTGTCAAGTGATCCAGGGTCCATTTGTCTGATGGAGTGTTAGGCAGCTGTTACACACACAAACTTATGAAAGCTGTGTACCACGGAGAAGTGCTTATGAGATTGAGCAGGTGAATGAAAACAGGGTATAGAATTATGTGTATACTAATTAACGACTACATCAAAATAGGAATTTGAAATGAAAACAAAGATGCAGTGCTGGTTTTCACCTGAAGAACTGGCAGTGACAAACAGCAGTTAACAGTGCTGGCAGGAGTGTGGTGAGACTGACATTCCAGCACAGAGGCAGGACTGGGGCTCAGCACATCCTTCCTGGAAGGCTGTTTGGCAGTGCATGTCACTAGCCATATAAGGTTCAGATTTTTAAAACTGTAGCATAGCATTCTTTATAATAATTAAAATAGCAGGCTATTGATGTCCAGTGGCGGAGAAATCGTTAAGTGAATGACGTTACGTCCATGCTGCACAGTGTAACACAACCACTGCATGTCATACCGAGAAGAATGCTTACGAAGCCGTGCGAAGTGAGAAAGCAGCAGCAGCAGCAGTGATGGCACATTGTCTTACAGCATGCACTGTGTGCCAGGCAATTACCCCTCACAGCAGACTTGAGAGAGAAGTGCTGAATCTCTGTTTTATAGAGGAGGAAAGCGGGGCACAGAGAGGTTCAGTAACTTGCCCAAGCCTGCGTGGCTGATTAGAGCCTTTGATGTGACTGGAGCCCAGCAGATTAGCATCAGCGTCCATGTTCCCAACAGCAGCACTCTGTCAGGGCCTCCGAGGAATTTGGAGCACCTTAAAGCATGATCCCAATTATAATTGTTGAGATAGCTGTGTCTTTTTCAAATAAGGTGAAAGATAAGCAAATGCACTAAGGTATTAAGAGTAGTTACTTCTAGTTTGTAAGATAATTATAGGTAATTATCTTGTTCTTTATGCTTGCTTCTGTTTTTCCCAGTTTTAACCTATGATCTTTGTTAGCTTTATCAGAGAAAAAATAATAAAGAATTTTAAAACTTGCATTTGAAAAAATTGTTGAAATACACTGAAAAGTTAATAGTGATTGTGTTGAGATTATATTTTCCTCATTTTAAGAAAATATTTTAGTTACTGTAGATACATCGTTCTTTTTATTTATTTTTGGCTGCGCTGGGTCTTCACTGCTGCACCCGGGCTTTTTCTGGTTGCCGCGGGCGGGGTCTTTGCTTCGCTGCTGTGCTTGGGCATCTCACTGTGGTGTCTTCTCCTGTGGGGCACGGGCTCAGGCACTCGGGCTCCACTGCTTGCAGCACACAGGCTCGGTAGTCATGGCTCACAGGCTCAGTTGATCTGCAGCGTGTGGAATCTTCTGGACCAGGGATCAAACCTGTGTTCCCTCCGTTGGGAGGCAGTTCTTATCCTCTGTACTACCAGGGAAGTCCACCCTTTTTTTTTTTTCCCAACTATCCCTTTCAGCATCTTTTTCCTTTTTTTAGTTATATATGTTTGGCTGTGCCGGGTCTTAGTTGCATCGTGTGGGATCTTTATTGTGGCGCACAGCCTCTCTAGCTGTGGTTCTTGGGCTCAGTTGCTCCCTGGCGTGTGAGATCTTAGTTCCCCTATCAGGGATCAAAGTCCTGTCCCTTGCATTACAAGGTGGATTCTTAACCAGTAAACAATCATGGAAATCCCAGATATATCACTCTTAGACAGGATTTTTAAAATAAATACCTGGTTACAGGTCAGCCATCCCAGTAATTCTGGAAGCTGCATCAGCTTCATGTCTACTTTTGCGGGAGATGGGAATGCTGGCTGGGCTTGGGGCATGTATGTGTCAGCCACGGAAGGCCAGAGGCCCAGGAGCTGGAGAAGAAACAGCTAGCAGTGGTTCTTTCTAGAGTACAAGTTTCACACGGTTACTCTCAGTTCTTCAGCTTTCAGATTTCTTACCTATTTTCTGCATTAGGCATTTGTATAGTATTTGACACATACAAAGTGTGCTTCCATCACCCTTGTTGAAAAGAAAATAGGAAAAATATATTTATTAAATGTTGATAACCATTCTGGCTCTTTTGTACTATGTAGGAATATCAGTCAATGATAAAGAAAATGAACACTAAATATTCATGGGAAGGACTGAAGTTGAAGCTGAAGCTCCAGTACTTCAGCCACCTAATGGTGGTGGTGATGGTTGGTGGTGGTTGAGTTGCTAAGTCGTATCCAACTCTTGTGACTCCATGGACTGTAGCCTGCCAGGCTCCTCTGCCCATGGGATTTTCCAGGCAAGAATACTGGAGTAGATTGCCATTTCCTTCTCCAGGGGATCTTCCAGACCCAGGAGTCAATCCCAAGTGTCCTGCATTGCAGGCAGATTCTTTACTGACTGAGCTATGATGGTGGTCACCTGATGAGAAGAGCTAACTCATTGGAAATGACCCTGCTGCTGGGAAAGATCGAAGGCACGAGGAGAAGGGAGCAACAGGATGAGATATGGTTGGATGGCGTCACCGACTTAATGGACATGAGTTTGAGCAAACTCCAGGAAATAGTGAAGTACAGAGAAGCCTGGCATGCTGCAGTCCTTGGGGTCGCAAAGAGTTGTACACAACTTAGCAGCCGAACAACAAGAACAACAACAGAAACATCAAATCACTGTGTTGTGTACCTGGAACTCATATGTGGTGCTGTGGGTCACCTATACTTCGGTTTAAAAAAGGAAAGAAGGACTCTGCTGGTGTTCTAGCAGTTAAGAATCTGCCTGCCAGTGCAGGCAGCATGAGTTTGACCCCTGGTCCAGGAATGCTGCACATGCCTTGGAACAGCTACTGAAGCATGCATGCCTGAGAGCCCCTGCAGCGAGAGAACCAGCCACAACGAGAAGCTCGGATGCCGCAGTGGAGCATTGCCCCCACTGTCTGCAACTAGAGAAAGCCCTCGCAGCGCAGCGAGACCCAGTGCAACCATAAATAAATAAATAACTTTTTAGAAAGAAAAGGAAAACGTTAATGGCAGTAGTTTCTGTGGGTTTTTTCCCTGCGTTTCTCAGAAACCTGCTGCTGCTTCCCTTTTGCGCTAACTTCTTTCACTCTCTGCCCCACAGGAAGGAAGCGGGAATGGTTTAAAATAGAAGATGCCGTACAAGTGCTACAGTGTCACAAACCGGTGCAGGCGTCGTATTTTGAAACGTTGAGGCAAGGCTGCTCGGCCAACAACGGCACCCCGCTTGTGGCCCCCACATACTCAGTGTCTGCTCAGAGCTCGATGCCGGGCATCAGATGACTGAAGATTTCCTGTAAGAGAAGTGAAAATTGGAAATGAGACTGAAGTGCAGGTCTTCCCTCTCACCCTTGCTCTTTCACCTCTCCTCACAGGCCTCCTCTTTCAAATAAGGCATGATGGGCAGCAGAGGAAGGGTTTATTGATAACGTTGCTGTTTGGTGTTAAGTGATGGGGCTTTTTCTTCTCTTTTTATTGAGGGGGTGGGGGGTGGGTATGTGAATTGTAATTACTTCTGTGCATGATCTGTCTCTCCCTTTCACACCCCTACAACTCTCTAAAGAGGCAAACAGCCTCCCTCTGCCTTGGATTCTGAAGTGTTCCTGTTTGTCTCATCCCAGCCCTGGCCAGATTTTTTTTTTTTTTTTAAATTAAAAGATATCCATTATGAGATGAAACCTTTCAAGAATTTGTCCCATGACGTGCTGTTCAGTCCAGTAGGTTGGTCACTCTCACTGCAGGATGCGTTTATCTACACATTATATACTGGACATATAATATGTAAATAAATGACTTTTAGAAGAGGCATTTGTTTTAATTTTTCAAGGTTTTATTTTTCAAATTCGGGGTGTTTCTGAAGTGGAGAGCCTCACAATTCATTTGCTTTTTCATTTTTTACGCTAGTGGCTAGGTGAGTTTCCCCGCCCCCTCCTTTCCCCAGTTGCTGGTGTAGTTACATAGGGTCCGGGAAGGGTTTAGCTACTTCATAGTCTCCCAGGACTCATGCCTTCTCTTCTCGAAGCTGTGTTTCCACGCCAAGAAAGAAACAGGAAGAAACCTATTTTTTTTTTGTTACCAAGCCAGGAGCAAGTGGCCTCAGCTCAGATCCGGAGAAACAATGCTAGAAATTGAATTCCTCCCTACATGTTGACAATAGGGATTTGAACTGGATTCTTGGGATTACTATCAAAAAAACTGGAGTGTCAAGCACTGTTTCTCTCCTGCTGGTTTGGAGTTTTTTCCATAATGCTACTTACTGCCGACAGCGGCCTCTCCCCCTGTGCGTCCATGCCTTACACCGTGCGGAGCTGGACATGTTCCTTGTGCCCGAAGCATCCAGCTGTGCTTGGCAGGTGCAGCTGCACAGCCCTGTCCCATTCTGGGTAACCATGTTACGTTCCTGAAAAGTACACAGGAGGAAAATTCAGATGTTTGCTTGTCTTTGTAATGTTATAGCACTTGTAATTGCACCATGGAGCATGCTCAGAAATATTAAATTTATCTCCCACCAGGATGTGAAAGGTCCATCGTCTGCTGAGAAGTGGTATTGGAGAATGCTTATTCATTTACTAGAACGGCTACATAATGCATTGGCTCACTGCAGACTGTCTTGTTGGTTTTTGATACATGTTGGATGCTGGCTTCATTTGCCAATTGTGTTGTTTAGCAGATAAGTGCGCAGAAAAGGGTCTAGAGACTGGGGGTGGAGCCGGGGGACCCTGATCAATCCCTGGCTTTGGGACAGGAGTTTATTGGTAAACTGTTAGTGGCGTCTCCTTTGTCAAAACACAGCTGAGATGTGAAATTAAAATCGTAGTTCTCTTTATTTAAAAAGTCTAATAAATACTCAAACTTTGAAAAACTTTTGTTCTTCCCTCCCGCTAAAAGAAATGGTGTGTATCTGGTAGGCCTGGTCATTTAATGTTCAACGTTTCGGGGAACGTCAGTTGAACTTTGATTTGCTATCAATTCTCAGTTTGCATCTTCTCTCCCAGTCTTAAAACACAGAGCCAAAAAGTGGGGCTGGCAGTTTCCTTAGCACCACTCTACCTCTGGGAAAGGAATCCTGTCCTCACAGAAGGGTCCCGTGGATGGAAAGCACCATGGGATTTGAGTATGAATGCCAACTCACTGTCCACGTGTTCTGCCTGAAATGAGCACACTGCTGCTTATCGCCTGATTTAGAGCATTCTGGGGATCTGTCCAAATAAATTAAAGGGACTATAAAATAAATTCAACTAAGCGCTAAATGGAATCCCCAAAACACAGTCTTCCAAATAAATTTTGCCTTTATGATACAGAAAGTGCTTTGCAGGAGAACAATCAGTACTCCTGAAATAGGAACTGCAGTGTTAGTGTTAATAATAATTTGTGCATTTTTAGTGATCTGACGTTTTCACTGGGCTGGTGTAATAATACACTACCCTACAAAACCCAGTTTGGATTGTTGTTGGTGTCTTTGGGTCAGGAACATGAACTGTGCCAAGAAGTATTTTTCAGTCGTGAATAGATCCCATTAATGCAGTTAACTGGAGAGATTGTGCTGCTGCTTCCTCAGCTGACAAAAGGAGGCTTTGTCCAACACCAGAATTGTTGAAACTGGTGCTTTTGTCTGTTGCACTGGGATTCTGAAGATCGGGGCTTGGTGTTTTTCCCTCCCTGGCACCATCAACACCATGGCTGTCTCCTGATGTGTAGTTACAGCCCTGTCGTGATAAATTACTTGGACGCATGGTCGCAGTAGCCTTTCTGTCTCCCTCAAAGAAAACAGAAAACAGAGAAAAGCACCAGGCTTACCTTACTTGCAGAATGTTCCAACAGCACTGATTTGCCATTAATTCTGCAAGTACTCACCTTCTTCAGGCTTGGCAGAAACAGATTCCTTCCTGTGTTCAGGGCAGACATAAAGTCTCTTTCTTACAGTGAACGGACATGTCTTAGAGTCTGGCTATTACTGGAGAGTCCATTGGAGTCCATCATACTCAGGATGGAGAAAGATAGTAATATAATTTTTTAAATTTAAATTTGTTCATAATTTGAAGCCCTTGGGGAAACATCAGTGAGATCGTGACCTTTTTTTTTTTTTGGAACAGGATTGTGTGTGTGTGTTGTGTGTGTGTCTGTGTGTGTGTTAGAAAGAGAAGGACTGCCAGGGGTCAGCCACGTTGGGTTTTTTGTAGCCTCTAGGACAGTGCAGCCCATGAAACAGAAGTCTTGATTTTTTCCACAGCAAACATTGCAGGATGGAAAAGTGCAGGATTGACTGCGGTTTTTACAAATGTCTGCTGCCCTAACTGCCATGTGTGAAGAGGGCTCCCGCACTGCCTGGTCTGAGCTGAGGCCATCTGGAGGGGTCAGAGGTGGGGAAGTATTACCTGCTGGAGGTGCAGCAAGGCCTGGGAGGTGGCTTGGCCACAGGTCTTCTGCCCCTAGCATTGCATTGTGAGAGCTACGCAAAGGGAGGCCCTAGAGTCCTGGTTGCCGGCAGCCTTGGTGAGTAGAGAGGGTCACTGCCCTCTGAGAGTGTTTGCAGTTTTTTGTACTTTTGTTGCTACATAGGTTGCTTCATGGCAGAGAAATAGTTCAGTTTCGATGTTAGGAGTCAGCCCATGTAAAGTCTCTCAGACTCGCTTAGAAGAAGTCACCTTGAATTCTAGAAGGAAAAGTTCCCCACAAAACCACGCTTCCTCTTCCCCTTTCTTTTTAGCATGTACAGTGCTCGTTGGCGGCTGCTTCTAAATGTCCTCAGCCAGACGGGTCTTCTGCTGAACCTGGGTGTGCGTTTCACACTTAACTTGTTTGTCATTCCCATCCAGTGCTGTATTAACGCCTCTGTTCATCTCCTCACCCGAGATTTTTTTCTTAAACAGCTTAGCCTGAGCCATATTTTTTTGTTTGTTTAGTTTACAAAAAGGATTTAATAACCACAATGTGATTTTTGCCTCAACTGTATGATTTTTTAATATTTCCAAAGTGTTCTCTAAGCCCATCCTAGTTAACAGTGGATTAAGAATTAAAATAACCTGGAGAAATCTCCACATTGGGGTAAATTTTTGCTTCGAGAGAAGCAAGAGTTAGATATTGTAGCTTCATCTTGACCCCCAAATACAGGCACATCCATATCTTTTCAAAAATAGGAGACATGCAGGAGAGTCAGCTCAAGCTGACTGTCTCGCTGACTGTCAAGTTCTAGGGAGAGGAGATTGTTGGGGATTCAGTGATGCAGGTGGCTCCTTGGGTTCTTGTTCTTGAAGACTTTAAAAGAGGTCAGTCCTGAGGCTATGTGGTGTGTCCTGCCCAGTTGGGGTGGGAGTTGTTCCTTCTGAGCCCTGATGGGTTGGAGCCTGTTTCCACAAGGCTGAACAGCCTTTGACCTTAGTGGTCCCAGCCTCGCTCTATTAGGGCACCCCCTTCACCTGGAGTAGGTGGGGAAGTACCCCAGAGTCAGTCTCTGAGCTCTGGGGTGAGCTTCTCACAGAGTCCACACCATCCCCAGGAACTGTGTTTTCCGGGTCACCTTAGATGTCACCTAAAGCAGTGAGGCATTCTAGATTTTCAAGTAAATTGTGAACTGCCAGATAACTGCAATCTTTAGACTATACTACATCCTGTGAGGTCATCACAAGTCCTGGGAACCTGGAGATTTTAGGCAGACTCTCCTTGGGAGGCCAGGAGCCTTCCACTTCTGCCTCTGAAAGGGCAGCCTCACACTCTGACAATGTTTTTGCATTAGCTTGATAACCTTTCAGGATGGGGAATGCCTAGTCAGGCCATCTGAAAAAATGACAGGTCTCACCTTCAGATTAATCAAATTGTTGTCCTCCTAATCCCCTTAAAAGTTAATAAATACAGAGAGAATGAATCCCATTTGATGTTGATTCTAACAGACTACTTGAGCTGAGGCCAGCAGTCACGTGATTGATGTCACGTGTCTCTGCAGCATGAAGCTTTTGGAGTGAAAAGGCATGTCCCTCCCCTGAAGCTTTGTTTGTCGTGATGATTTGTGAGCCTGAGCTTGTCTTAGAGAATGGGACTGTCTACCTGGCACGGGGAGTGCACAGGAAAGCCGCCTTGACTCGGAACTGAGCGCCCTAGGAGGGCCTCTGCAGGAGAGGAAAGTGCTCAAGGGTAATATCTAGGAGGTGGCGAGTCATGCTTCTGTTCCTCTGACCGGTGTTTAGTTAAATAGGTTTCCTTCGGTTTACATTCCCAGTTCTTAACCCCAAACAGGGGCCACTAGAACAGCAAAAAAGGCATTTAATCCCCTGGAGATAGGCTCTAAAAGGCAGCAGTCTTGTCATTTTCCAGGTTCATCTCCATTTCAGTGTGCTACCCAGCCTCCCACCTCTACTGCCGCCAGGCCAGAAGTGAAGATTCTATTAATCCTTGAGTTGGGGAACATAAATTCTGGTCTGGAACACTTACCTACTAAATGGCTCACCATCTGTGGACTGTGTTATCTGTGGGATGAACTTTTCAAGGAACTTTCCAACAATAGAGTAACATTGCTCTTGCAGGCTTGAGGTCCCAGGCAGCATTAAGATCAAAACCTTAAGGCTTTGGAACTCCTCAGGAAAAAAGCAAGATGCCCCAGTCCTGATGCTGGGCCTTGAGATGGGACTCCCCCATCTGTAGAGTGGGATAAATGGCTCACCTTTAGGAAGTCATTTCTCCAGTGAGGTTAACTGTAGATTCCTGCAGGAAATGATACCGATACGAGCCTGGCCTTCTGAACACCTGGTGCTAATTAGAGCAGCAGTAGATCCATGTAGCCTCTTGCACCTCATTTCTGTCCCATTGGGTAGAAAACAGCGTTTCAGGATTAAGGCTTGGTCTTGCATAACAGATATGACTTATGCCAGGGAAGGTACAGGCTGACTGTGGAGATGCCCAGAACCAGAACAGGTAGGCCTGCTCCACCTAGGGTCACCACAGGGGCCTGGCCATCGTTAGGGTCGTGGGGAGCTTCCAGAGCTCTGAGGGGAGGGGAGGACTTTGAGGGCCCTCTCTCGGCCAGCACGCAGCTTGGGTACGGGAGGGAGTGGCAGGTGTCTGAGCTACTTGCACAGACCCAGACTTGCCCTTCAGCCTCCTCCCACATGACTGAGAGCACTTTTTGCTCAGAACCCAAAGAGACTTTCTCCAAAATCCTTCGTTAGCCGGATCCTTTGCTACCTGTTAGCCTCTGAGAACCCGCCCCTGTCACTTGCCTGTGCACAGGCACAGGCGTGCTGTCCAGGGCACAGGCGCACAAGGTCATTCAGGGCCCAGCAGCCGCATGGTGCTGTGTTTCGCAGTTAGAAAACCAGTGGGTCCACTCTTGTGAAAGAGACAGTGTGGGGTGCGGCTATGCACACACCAGGTCTGCTTTTATTCTTTCATAGTCTGAAAGCATTCAGACTGGTTTATAATTGAACAAAAAGTTGGTGGTTAGAATAAGTAAAATGTCAGTGCATCTGTCTTAAGAAAGATAACTACCAGTTTGCCATGTGTTTGAGGAGGCAGTAGCATTTAAGGATGTTGTCACAGAAAAGCAGGCATCTCTGGCCGCCCGTTAGTAGCATCTTTATACTTGCTTCTGTATAAAGAGCCTAGTCTTTATAAAGTTCAGGGACCTTTCTCACATCCTGCCCATTGGCCCTAGCAGGGGATGATGGTCTCTGAGGAAGCAGTGAGGCCCCAGCCCTGTTCTCTGAGCCGCAGAACATGGTCTCAAGCAGCATAAGGCCTATTTGAGGGTTTTCCTAGCCATGCTCACCTCCACTCCACTCTTGCTCCCCTTTTGTTGCAAGTGTTTGGTTGCAGCCTAGGTCCAGGTCCAGGTGTGGTCTCCCTTTGGCCAAGTTCAACAGGTGTTTCCAAGGAACCTCTTGGATGGAGGCAAAGTAGCCAAGATGTGTTGAGTTTAACTTTTTCTAAAGGACAAAGTATTTGTCCCTCCCCAGTCATGCTTATGTATGTTTTGTCTGAAGTTTAAATAAATGACCAAGGCTCCAGAGCTGAGACAGAGAGCCAGGGACCCACGCACTCAAACCAGACTGTTCTGACCCCACCAGAAGTCTGCTTTTGTCTCCTTCCATCAAGACCACACAGAAAAGCAGACAGCTTAGCCTTCCCGGTGATCACTGGTTTCTCAGTGGCCATTCTGCAGAGTGAGAATGGGTCACTTATTGAGGAGTGTGCTGAGTATTTGTAGAGGGGTAGAGAGTGGAAGGACCAATGAGCTGAGCCCTCACATCCTGGGGAAAGGTGGCAGAATGATCTTGAACAAGCTCAAGAGAACCGGAGAATCCAAGGAAAGGTGCCTGTTTGGGAGGAGAGGTTGGTTATGGTCCCTTAACCTCCAGGAGGCTGGCGCTGTGTTGTGGAACTGGGCCTTGGGAATATTGCCCTTACCGCAGTCCCAGTGCGCTCCAGGACCTCGGTGCTCTCGACTCACGGGGGACGGTCTTGTTTTCCATTTTTTTTCATTTCCAAAACAACCTTGTTTGGTATTGTATGGAAAATCATGTTTTCCTCTCTACCTGTTCAGACCTACCAGGCCAGACATGGCCTCCTCCCAGTCTCTCCACAGCCATGGCCTCCTCGCAGTCTCTCTGCAGCATTCGCGAGAAAAGCCTTCTCAGTGCTCTTAGGGGCCGAGGGGAGGAGGAAAGTCCAGAGAAGGCGGAAGGAAACTGAGTTTGCCTGCTTCCCTTTCTCTCGGATGCTGTTCTTCGGCTTCCTTCACACTTATTTCCTGTGGGGGAAGGCTAAAAAGAAAGTCCAGGTTTGGGTACGAGACAGGTACTCTGAGATTCGAGTCCCGCTTCCCCCCTATAATAACTGGCCAGCCGTGTGTAACCGCCCCCTTACTAAAGTATCCCCCATGTAATGCTGGCAGCAGAGGACAGCAAAGCCCTCTCCCATAGTCTAGATGGAGCCCTGGTATTACCCCTAAAATCCCACCCTCCATCCCACTCCTTTTGTAAAAACAAATGCTTTAACCTGTGAGTGTGCTGTTCCTTTCTATGTGTTAATCAGTTTTCTTTCCACTTGAACTGTGTGGGAGGGAAGGGCATTGGAATTGTAGGTTGTAATATTGTGCCAATCAATAAAAACCAGTATTTCTCACACATCCCTACTTAATGTCTGGCCTCTTCTTTCTAGAAGTTTTCCTGGAGTCCTTCTCATCAGTCTCATTTTGATTCCCGCTCCTCCCTCTGCTGGATTCTTGAGATTGCCCCAGAGATCAGAGGTAGCCCCATGGAAGATTTGCTGTTGAGGGAATTCAAGTGAGGAATGAGGTGAAGCCTGGACAGGCAGAGGGAGTCAGTGCCAGGGAGTCCCCGGCAGATGTTCTGAGGGGTATGAGGAGACAGAAGTGAGCCACACCCAGAGGTGCTCTCCTGCGTGGAAGCAGGAGTTGGGTGTTGAGTCAAGGAGGGCTGAAACAGTGTTTTGAAGGTGCACGCTGGTCAAACTTGCAGAGAACAGCCAGGAAGAGAGCGGCATGGAGTGCAGTTTGTCCCCTAGGCCAAAGACAGATGATGGGCATCAGGGGGCTGTAATGAAAAATAAAGCATGAGAAGACCAAATTAGGGAAAATTCCCAAAAGCCAGGTCACGGAGCTTGGCTGCAGACATGTGAAGTGATCTTGAGCAGGGCAGTCTTGTAGAACCAGCCATGTTTGAGAAGGCATCAAGAGAGGTTGGAAGGGAGCTGCCCAGAAGCTTGTGATGATGCCAGGCCATGCAGACGCAGAGGGTGGGCCTGGAAATGGAGCAAGGGCTGGAGATGGAAGAGTAAGCAGTGTGTCACCATCAGATAAACACGGTTAGCTACTGAGGACAGCTGGCCTCTCTGGAACTCTGGTAGCATCACCACTGGCCAAGGTTTGTAAGCCAAGAAACCTGATGTCTGTGTGCCCAGAGAGTCACTACCAGGACAAGACTCACATGAATCTAACTCGTGAGAGACTGAAGTGTAGGTGCCTGGATGCCAGTTGGCTCATTTACATGATGATAAATGTCAAACCAGGCTACCTGCGTGCACCAGCTATCTGTGTGGGTAGCCAGTAATTCGGTTGCTGAACAGTTGTAGTCTTGATGACTTCATTCAACCACAGGGCAAATTTCCTAACAACTGATCAGGGTACCCTTTCCTCCTAAACTTCTGATTCGGCAGGCCTTTTTTATCCCATGATGATCACCCTCCCTGCCTCTATCAAAGGAGCCTTTGTTTTGCCAGATTTAGTGTGTGAGTGAGGGTATGAACTATGAACACTGATACAAGCGATATACGCGGGAAACCACCAAATGGCCACCTCTCCTTGTGCACTGCCCTGCAGTATGTGGGATCTTAGTTCCCTGACCAAGGATCAAACCCGGGTACCCTGGAGGTGGATTCTTAACTAGTGGGTCACCAGGGAGGTCCCATGATGGGCCATTCTAAAGGTGACCTGTCCCCATCACATTCACTGCTTGTTGACTGTTCATTTTTTTCAGGGTAAATAACAAACTTTGGGATTATTTTACCCCAGCCCAGTCTCCTAATAGCCTGCAGGACTTGCGGCAAGAGGGCAAGCGAGAGAGAAATCTCAGGAGGCCCCCAAACCTTGAGCATGAGTGATGAGAGGAAATTAGCCCAAAGGACACAAACACAGCTCTGACGTTGGTGGAACCAGCACTGGGGAGAGCGCTGCCCAGTGCTGCGCGCTTCCTACGGGCTTTGTTATTGTGAAGTAGCAGCTTTGACCATCCAAGCCAGATTGAGTTGGCAGAATTCCTGCCCAAACCCCAGTCAGGCTAGCTCCCATTCTTTCTGGAGACCTGGTAATTGTACCCAAGAAACTCTGTTGGTATAAACCATGGAATTGTTTGCTTTCTGGTTTCAGACACATTTGAGATGTGAAAAGTTTATTTTACCTCCTTGGTCTTGTGACACCCAGCTAAGGAGACACCTCAGCATCTGCGGATGTAGCCACGAGGCTCTGTGTTCTGTGGCCCAAATACCAGGAATGTGCTCAACAGGACACGCAGTCCTCACAGAGGCAGCGGCTTGGGTGACAGATGGTATGAAGGGAAGAGATGACAGCCTAGGGAGGTAAGCTTGGGGGGTAGGGTAAGAGAGGCTGATGGAGACAGCTTGGGCAGGAGGACCGTGGAAGCATGGGATGAGAGAGAGATCAGAAAAGGGAGACGAGAGGGAAGGCTGTTAGCTATGATAGAAAGTTGAGCGTTGGAATTAGACCAGGGGGAGACCTCAGTTCAGCTGTTGACAAGTTTGTGATCTCGGATAAGTCACCGTTCCCATTTTTCCCATTCAGTGGGGGAGAAGTCTGCTTTGTGGGGTTGTCATTGCATTAAATAAGTGGAGTGAGGACTGCTCTGGTGGCCTGGTGGCTGGGACTCCTTGCTCCCAATGCAGGGTGCACGGGTTCCATCCCTGGTCATGGAACTAAGATCCCATATGCCACAACTGACAGCAAGCACAGCCAAATAAATTCATTAAATAAAAAATTAAGAAATAAGGAACGTATGTGACACCAGAGTTGATATGTGATCGTTAGATAGTGGCTGAGAGGGAACACCTGTTTGGGAAATGCCATGGGCTATGCTGAGTTCACTAAATGAGACACAGTCACAGTGCAAAGTGAGATGCAGTAGGAGGCAGAGAGAGTGGCTGGCCGTCCCAGAAGAGCCACAGTCAGGGTTCGTGAGGGGCGGCAGCATTCTCACCAAGAGCACCGCGTGTGCGAGGACACGGCACTAGGGTCACGGCGAGCTTTCTGGGGCTGGAACGTGAGAGCCCTGGAGTGGGGGGCGCCATGGGAAAGGTCAGCTGGGGTCAGCTGCCTTGGCTGATGGTTTGAACTTTCCTCCGCATGACTGGGAAGCCAACAAAGGTTTTAAAACGGCAGTGACCGCGTGGGGTTGGGCATTTGGGGAAGACGACACTGCCATCTACGGATGCTCCTGGGTTGTGTTCCAGGCCTTCCGGCCAGGTGGTGTGTTCACTGCGTTGCATTTCGTCTTTGCTGGCCTTGCACATAGGAGCTTTGATCATCACCTGTGTGTGGCAAAGGAAATGGAGGCCTAGGGATAGTTATCTATTTATTGTTTTTTTGTAGCTTTTTATTTGTGTTGGGGTATAGCCGATTAACAGTGATAGTCTCAGGTGAACAGCAGAGTAGCTCAGCCATGCATACACATGTATCCATTCTCCCCCAGACTCCCCCGCATCCAGGCTGCCACAAAGCATTAGGTAGAGTTCCATGAGCTCTACAGTAGATCCTTGTTGGTTATCATTTTAATATTATAAAGGAGTATAATATTTTAAATATATTTTAAATATAGCAGTGTGTACCTGTTCATTCCCAACTCCCTAACTATCCCCTGCCCCGTCCTTCCCCCTGGCACCTGTAAGTTCATTCTCTAAGTCTGTGAGTCTGTTTATGTTTCGTAAGTTCCTTTGAATCATTTCTTTTTAGATTCCACATATAAAGGATATCATTCGCTATTTCTCCTTCTCTGATTTAACTTCACTCAGCCTGACAGCCTCTAGGTGCATCCGTGTTGCTACAAATGGCATTATTTCATTCTTTATAATGACTGAGTAATATCCGTTTTCTGTATGTACCGCATCTTCTTTATCCATTCCTCTGTCGATGGACATTGAGGTTGCTTCCACGTCTTGTCTGTTGTAAACAGAGCTCTGACGGACATCAGGGTGCACGTATCCTTCCAGGTCATGCTCTTCTCCAGATACATGCCCAGGAGTGGAATTGCAGGGTCATAATATGGTAGCTCTGGTTTTTTTTAGGCAAACTGCTTTTTAAAAGAACTGGACAAATTAATTCTAAAAATCACAATGTAAAGTGCCAAGGATATCTGAGATAGTTTTGAAAAACTACAAGGGAAAACAACTATAGGGAAGCCCTGTGTTCTATCAGTATCAAGACTTAATATAAAGGTACAGTAACTGAAAGAATGTGATAAATGGGAATAACCAGACAGAGAAGTAAATTAGGAAACTAAATAGAAACAGACCTATATGTATATGTGGGAATATAGTGAAAGCCAGAGACAGCATGCACCTGAGTAGGAAAAGGATTAGTCCTTCAGTAAATGGTGTTGGAATAATTTGCTCACCAAGTGGGAGCAAAAAACAAATTTAGATCCCTACCTCACACCATCCAATGAAAATAAACTCAAAAATGTGTCAGTCAGTTCAGTCACTCAGTTGTATCTGACTCTTTGCAACCCCACGGACTGCAGCATTCCAGGCTTCCCTGTCCATCACCAACTCCAAGAGCTTGCTCAAACTATGTCCATTGAGTCGGTGATGCCATCCAACCATCTCATCCTCTGTCGTCCTCTTCTCCTCCTGCCTTCAATCTTTCCCAGCATCAGGGCTTTTCCAGTGAATCAGTCCTTTGCATCTGGTGGCCAAAGGAGTTTCAGCTTTAGCATCAGTCCTTCCAATGAATATTTAGGACTGATTTCCTTTAAGGTTGATGGGTTTGATTTCCTTGCAGTCCAAGGGACTCTCGAGTCTTTTCCAACACTGCAGTTCAAAAGCATCAATTCTTTGGTGCCCAGCTTTCTTTATGGTCCAACTCTCACATCCATACATGACTACTGGAAGAACCATAGTTTTGACTCGACAGACCTTTGTTGACACAGTAATGTCTCTGCTTTTTAATATGCTGTCTGGGTTTGTCATAGCTTTTCTTCC
Source organism: Aepyceros melampus (assembly GCA_006408695.1). NCBI lineage: Eukaryota > Metazoa > Chordata > Mammalia > Artiodactyla > Bovidae > Aepyceros > Aepyceros melampus. The sequence goes on from SJXQ01009941.1 coordinate 86,020, forward strand.
AAGGAACAAGCGTCTCTTAATTTTATGGCTTTACACAAATGTGTAAAATGAGTCAAAGCTTTTAGGAGAAAATTCAGAAGCCAACTAATATATACAGGGTCATACAAGAAATAAGTGGAATAACTGTAGTCAAACCCAAGGGGGTCTGATTCCAGAACCTGCCTTTTCACCCACTCAGTAGTACTTTCTCCTGGTCACTTTAGTGTGTAAGTTGGATCAGAGCTAGGAGAAACTGAAGTCAGGAAGTGGCGAATGAATTTGCATCTGAGGACTTCTTTGTGGAATCACCATCACTCAGCCAGCAGGTTGGGCACTGACAATACGCCAATACACGGCCAAGTGTCTGTGTGACAGACACCATCAGGAACTCAATGAACATGTATTGAGAGCAAGTGTATGGGTAGTCATAACACTTGGGTAGGTGAGAAAAGGATGAAAATAGGTAACAGTGGTGAATCATTGTGCAGTGGGGTGGAAGGATATTAGGGAATCATCTAGTCTAATCCTCTCACTTTACAGGTTGGGAAATAGACACAGCGGGAAGGGACTTTTCACCAGTATTGGAGTCTGAAACTCAGAGAATACACACCTCTGGCCATGCTGTAAAGAACAGCTGTTCCAACTCTGTGGACATGGAAACATCTTTTTTTTGTTTTTAATGATTATCCCACTCTGGACACCACACACTGTGCAGCCGGTGCCGAGTCTAACCCCGTGTCCATCACTTCCTCACTCTTTCATGTGCCCATCTTCTCCCACTGCAGCCCCCCTACAGAATCCCAATCCTGAATTCACCCCTCTGATGGAAGAGCTGAGCCTGTCCAAAGAAAACCATGTTCTGTGGAGTCACTATGGGTTCATACGTCCCCTCTAGAAAGCATGCAGTGCCGCCTGTCAATGGCTAGTGACTGTCACATTGACAAGAGCAAAGGCCACTTATTTTCTCCCTGACTTAACTCCCTGCTCCCCCCACCCCCACCACAGTGTCCTGGCTACACTTCTGTTTCTCCTTCCAGCCACAGCTTTCAGAGTCAAGTTCTAATACCCTGGAGTGTAAGTCACTCAGTTGTGTCTAACTCTCTGCAACCCCATCAACTGTAGCCCGCCAGACTCTCTGTCCATGGAATTCTCCAGACAAGAATATTGGAGTGGGTTGCCTTCCCTTAGGGATCTTCCCAACCCAGGGATTGAACCAGGTCTTCCAAATTGCAGGCCGACTCTACCAACTGAGCTAACCAGGGAAGCCAGTACCTTAGAGTACCCAAAATGTTTTGTGATTTGCCTCCTGCCCACCTCTGCAGACTCATTTCTGCCACCTGCCTTGCCCTTTTTCTCCCCTGGCCTCATAGAACTTTCTGCAGTTCTCCAAATGCACCATTTATCACTGAACTGTTTCAGAATTCACACGTGTTGTGCTACCCCCAGTTCCTTCTACTCCCCTGACCTCTCAGCCCAGTATCCTGTGAACTTTCCCAGACTGAGGGCAGGAGCTCGTGGAGGACTGACTGGTCACTTCCAGCAGGGCTGTCTGAGACAGACAAGAAAGGCCAAGATAGGTTGAAACTGGAGGAAGGCCATTGCGGATGTTTGCAGTTTGGGGGTGGAGTCGAGGGGAATTTGTTTTACTTGGAGGAACTTGATCTCAGAAAATTGAGTGGACCAATTATAACAACTAATATTTGATGAGTGCTTTCCACTGTACCAAGTACTCTCCCATCAGTTCAGACAATTCCCTGCTTGTACAGGGCTAAGGGCCAGGGCCCTGACCTTCACATCTACCCTGAGAGGCAGGTACTTTGATCCCTGACTCACTGTTGATGGAGCTGAAGCCTGGAGGCTAGAGGACAAGGGAAAGTAGGTCAAGTGTAGGTGAGATTTAGAAGATGAAGGAAAGCTAGAGGGAGGCAAGTACCTTGAAGTCAGGTTTCTGGTGCTGTCGGGGTGACCAGTAGGAACCCTGAAGTGGAGGGAGTCCCAGACCTCCCCTGCTCAGGCTGCCAGTAAATGTCACAATGTCTGGGGTGGGGGTCTGTGGGGTCTCTGCCTTCACCCTGTAGACCTTGGGGTGAGGGCCGCTCCCCTGGGCAGTGTTTCAGAAGCTTGTCTTCTGCTCCTGGAGCAGCCCCCTGCTCCACCCTCCCAAAAGAGGCCCAAGGGTCTCTGGAAGCATTGGAAAACCGCTGACGCAAAGGTATGGAGGTGGGAAAACAGAGATGATACATGCAGAACACCAGGTAACTGCACAGAAATAAGTGAGCCAGTGTAAGGAAGAGGCAGGGGACTTCCCTTGTGGTTCAGTGGCTAAGATTCCAGGCCTGGTTTCAATCCCTGGTCAAAGAACTAGGTTCCACATGCTGCAACTGAGAGAGCTCATGCTGCAATTAAAGACACTGCATGCTGCAAATAAGACCCAGCACAGCCAGATAAATAATTTTTTTAAAGTAACCAGTCAGATTGTTTTGTAGTCCTTTACATTTATGGAGCAAGTTATTATTTACCTAATGTTTAATCTGCTCCCCCCGCCCCCACCTTTTTTTTTTTTGGACCTTGCCATGCATAGCTTGTGGGATCTTATTTTCCCCGACCAGAGATTGAACCTGGGCCCTTGGCAATCAAAGCGCAGAGACCCAACCACTGGACTGCCAGGGCATTCCCCATAAATGTCATTTCTTTCAGTTGACAATAAGCTTATTTATGAGGTGGGTATTATTAGTTACATTTTGGAGTCAGGGACTCTGAGATTCCAAGGTGTTGATTCCAAGGTTAGTTGAAGCCACAAGAGTGGCTAGTAGTGGGGTCAGGGCAGTTGGGGCCAGCCTGGCAAGGTTAAGCCTGGGCAACATGATGGTGGTCAACAAGATTCTGCTACAGCCTTGGTTCCTTTTTCTTTGTATGTCTCCCCCTTCCCAATCCCTGGGCATTGGCCAATCAACTCACCTCTCATTAACTCATTTATAAAATAAACAGGCGCTGATCCGTACTTATTGAGGCATTCTTTTATTTTTTATTTATTTGGCCATGCCAGGTCTTAGTTGCAGCCTGTGGAATCTAGTTCCCCTACGAGGGATGGAACCTGGGCCCCCTGCATTGGGAGCACAGAGTCAGAGAAGTCCCTGTGCAGGCATTCTTTACTCTTCATGTTTTTAAAACTGTATTGAGCTATAATTAACATAAACTGAGCTGCACCTAAAGTGTGTAATTTAATACGGTCCTGACATGTGTGTTCCAATGAAACTATGATAACCAAGGTAATAGATCTACCCCTCACTCCCCAGGATTTCTTTGTGCCTCTTTGTGATCCCTCTCACCCAACTTTCGCACTTTCTAATCTGCTTTCTGTCACTATAGTTTGTGTTTGCTAGAGTTTCATATAGAATTATGCATCAGAATCTGTATATATTGCAAGCTATGAATTCAAGTTGGTAATTTTTGCATACAGATATCCAGCGGTTCCAGCACCGTTTGCTAAAAAGGCTGTCCTATTTGTAGATTGCTGTGTTCTTATTTTTTGCTTTGGCCATGCAATGTGTAACGCGGGATCTTGGTTCCCCCACCAGGGATCAAACTTGTGCCCGCTGCACTGGGCGTGCCAAGTCCTAACTACTGGACTCCTAGGGAGGTCCCAGCGTTTTTGCTTTTGGGGCTGCTGAGTCTCCGCTGCTTTGCATGGGCTTTCTTAGTTGAGGTGAGTGGGGACTTGTGGAGCATGGGCTCTGGGCACACGGGCTCAGTAGCTGCAGTTGTGGGCTCTAAGCCTGGCAGCTGTGGTGCACAGGCTTAGCTGCTCTGCAGTGTGGGATCTTCTTGGGCCAGGGATCGAATGGTGTCCCCTGCATTGCAAGGTGGATTCTTAACCACTGGACCACCAGAGAAGCCCCTAGTTGTGTTTTTATCATGAAAGGATTTTTTTTTTTTGGTCACATGCTTTTTTGCATCTATTGAAATGATTATGCGGTTGTTTTCTGTTGTCCTATTAATGTGCTATATGAGTGATTTTCCTACAGTTGAAACCCCCCTTGTCTTCCTAAGATAAATCCCATTTGGTCATTGTGTGTAATCTTTTTTAATGTGCCATTGGATTTGGTCTGCTAGTATTTTATTAAAGATTTTTGTACCTACGTTCATTAGGAATATTGGTCTATAGTTTTCTTATGGAATCTTTCTCTGGCTTTGGTATCAGGATAATGTTGTCCTCACAGAAAGTGTTCCCCTATTCTAGTATTTGGAAGAGTTGGAATAAAATTGATGTTAATCCTTCTTCAAATATTTGGTAGAATTGACAAATGAGGACATCTAGTCCTGATTTCTTTGTCGCGATGTTTTTGATTACTGATCCAATCTTATTACTTATTATAGATCTGTTGAGAATTTCTATTTGTTCTTGAATCAGTTTTAATAATTTAGGAATTTGTCAGTTTCATCCAGATTACCTTGTTTGCATAAAATAGTTCATAGTGTTCCCTTATAATCCTTTTCATTTCTGCTTTCATTTCTTTTTTTTTTCTGCTTTCATTTCTGATTTTAGTTATTTTCATCTTGCATTTTTTTTTAGTCTAACTAAAGTGTTGTCAATTTTGTTATATTTTCAAAGAACTAACTTTTGATTTTGTCAATTCTCTGTTGTTCCCCACCTCCCATATTTATTTGTGCTGTATCTTATTTCATTCCTTCCTTCCTTCCTTTAATTTGCTCTTCTTTTCTGGTTCCTTAAGGTTTAAAGGCAGGTTGTTGACCTGAGATCTTCTATTAATATAAGCATTTACAACTATAAATTTCCCACCGTGTACTGCTTTTACTGTATCTCGTAAGTTTTGATATGTCTTCATTTGTCTCAAAGTATTTTCTAATTTCCTTAGTGATTTCATCTTTAACCCATTGGTTTTTTAATGAGTATGTTGTTTACTACCTGCATATTTGCTAATTTTCCAGTTTTCCTTCTATTACTGATTTCTAAATTCAACCCACTGCATTCAGAGGACATACTTTGTATGATTTCAATTCTCTTAAATTTATTCAGAGTTCTTTTATTGCCTTACATCTATATTAATGAGATATTGATCTGTAGTTTTATTTGTTTGTCTGACTTTGGTTAGTGAACTGAAGTAAAGTAAAAGTCGCTCAGTTGTGACTGACTCTTTGCAACCCCATGGACTATACAGTCCATGGAATTCTCTAAGCCAGAATACCGGAGTGGGTAGCCTTTCCCTTCGCCAAGGCATCTTCCCAACCCAGGGATCGAACCCAGGTCTCCCCCATTGCAGGAGGATTCTTTACCAGTTGAGCCACAAGGGGGCTTTGGTAAGAGGGCAATGCTAAGTTAGAATGAATTAGGAAGTATTCCCTTTTATTCAAGTTTCTGGAAGAGTTTGAGAGGGATTGACGTTGATTCTCCTTTAGATTTTTGGTATAATTCATCAGTGAAGCCATCAGGTTCTGAGTCTTTGTTAGGTTTTAAAAGTTATTAAAATTTGTTTTGAGGCCTAACATATGATCTATCCAGGAGAAAGCTCCATGTTTACTTGAGAACAATGCATATTCTTTGGAAGAAATGTTCTGTATGTATGTCTGTAAGGTCTAGTTGATTTATAGTGGGTTTTTTTTTTTAATTCAGTTACTTTTATTTTTTACTACACTGGGTCCCTGCTGCTGTATGGGGACTTTTCTGTAGTTATGGCAAGCGAGAGCTACTCTCTAGTTGCTCTGTGTGGGCTTCTTGTTGCAAGCATGGACTCTAAGCATACAAGTTTCAGTAGTTGTGGCTCAGGGGCTCTAGAGTGTGTGCGTTCACTAGTGTGGCACACAGGCTTAGATGCTCCGAGACAGGTGGGATCTTCCTGGTCTAGGGATCAAACCAGTATCCACTGCATTGCAAGGAGGGTTCTTAACCTCTGGGCCACCAAAGAAGCCCTATAATGTTTTTCAAGTTCTCTATTTCCTAATTGGTTTTCTGTATAGGATCAGTTCGGTCGCTCAGTCATGTCCGACTCTGCGACCCATGGACTGCAGCACACCAGGCCTCCCTGTCCATCACCAACTCCCAGGGTTTACTCAAACTCACGTCTATTGAGTCGGTGATGCCATCCAGCCATCTCATCGTCTGTCATCCCCTTCTCCTCCTGCCTTTAACCTTTCCCAGCATCAGGGTCTTTTCAAATGAGTCAGCTCTTCGCATCAGGTGGCCAAAATATTGGAGTTTCAGCTTCAACATCAGTCCTTCCAATGAACATTCAGGATTGATTTCCTTTAGGATGGACTGGTTGGATCTCCTTGCAGTCTGAAGAGTCTTCTCCAGCACCACAGTTCAAAAGCATCAATTCTTCAGCACTCAGCTTTCTTTATAGTCTAACTCTCACATCCATACATGACTACTGGAAAAACCATAGCTTTGACTAGACAGACCTCTGTTGGCAAAGTAATGTCTCTGCTTTTTAATATGCTGTCTAGGTTGGTCATAACTTTCCTTCCAAGGAGTAAGCGTCTTTTAATTTCATGGCTGTGATTACCATCTGCAGTGATTTTGGAGCCCAAAAAATAAAGTCTGCCACTGTTTCCACTGTTTCACCATCTTCTTGCCATGAAGTGATGGGACCAGATGCCATGATCTTCATTTTCTGAATGTTGAGCTTTAAGCCAACTTTTTCACTTTCCTCTTTCACTTTCATCAAGAGGCTTTTTAGTTCCTCTTCACTTTCTGCCATAAGGGTGGTGTCATCTGCATATCTGAGGTTATTGATATTTCTCCCAGCAATCTTGATTCCAGCTTGTGCTTCATCCAACCTAGCATTTCTCATGATGTACTCTGCATAGAAGTTAAATAAGCAGGGTGACAGTATACAGCCTTGAAGTATTCCTTTTCCTATTTAGAACCAGTCTGTTGTTCCATGTCCAGTTCTAACTGTTGCTTCCTGACCTGCATACAGATTTCTCAAGAGGCAGGTCAGGTGGTCTGGTATTCCCATCTCTTGAAGAATTTCCCACAGTTTATTGTGATCCACACAGTCAAAGGCTTTGGCATAGTCAATAAAGCAGAAATAGATGTTTTTCTGGCACTCTCTTGATTTTTCAATAATCCAGATGTTGGCAATTTGATCTCTGGTTCCTCTGCATTTTCTAAAACCAGCTTGAACATCTGGAATTTCACGGTTCACGTATTACTGAAGCCTGGTTTGGAGAATTTTGAGCATTTCTTTCCTAGCATGTGAGATGAGTGCGATTGTGTGGTAGTTTGAGCATTCTTTGGCATTGCCTTTCTTTGGGATTGGAATGAAAACTGACCTTTTCCAGTCCTGTGGCCACTGCTGAGTTTTCCAAATTTGCTGGCATATCGAGTGCAGAACTCTCACAGCATCATCTTTCAGGATTTGGAATAGCTCAACTGGAATTCCATCACCTCCACTAGCTTTGTTCATAGTGATGCTTCCTAAGGCCCACTTGACTTCACATTCCAGGATGTCTGGCTGTAGGTGAGTAATCACACCATTGTGATTATCTGGGTCATGAAGATCTTTTTTGTACAGTTCTTCTGTGTAGTCTTGCCACCTCTTCTTAATATCTTCTGCTTCTGTTAGGTCCATACCATTTCTGTCCTTTATCGAGCCCATCTTTGCTTGAAATGTTCCTTTGGTATCTCTAATTTTCTTGAAGAGATCTCTAGTCTTTTCCATTCTATTGTTTTCCTCTATTTCTTTGCATTGATCGCTGAAGAAGTCTTTCTTGTCTCTCCTTGCTATTCTTTGGAACTCTGCATTCAAATGGGTATATCTTTCCTTTTCTCCTTTGCTTTTCTCTTCTCTTTTCACAGCTGTTTGTAAGGCCTCCTCAGACAGCCATTTTGCTTTTTCGCATTTCTTTTCCTTGAGGATTGACAGAGTTCTTGATCCCTGCCTCCCGTACAATGTCATGAACCTCTGTCCATAGTTCATCAGGCATTCTGTCTATCAGATCTAGCCCTTTAAACTTATTTCTCCCTTCCATTGTATAATCATAAATGATTTGATTTAGATCATACCTGAATGGTCTAGTGATTTTCCCTACTTTCCTCAATTTCAGTCTGAATTTGGCAATAAGGAGCTCATGATCTGAGCCACATCATGTCCTGGTCTAGTTTTTGCTGACTGTATAGGATATTCTTTCCATTATTGATGTTAAGGTATTGAAGTCTCCAACTATTAGTGTAGAGCTGTCTGCTTCTCCCTTCATTCTGTCAGTGTTTGCTTCATATGTCTTGGGACTCTGTTGTTGGTGTATGTGTGCATGCTAAGTTGCCTCAGTCGTGTCTGACTCTCTCCAGACCTGTGGACTATAGCCCACCAGGCTCCTCTGTCCATGGGATTCTCCAGGCAAGAATACTGGAGTAGGTTGCCATGCCCTCCTCCAGGAGATCTTCCCGACACAGGAATCGAACCCATGTCTCTTATGTCTCCTGCACTGGCAGGCAGGTTCTTTGCCACTGGTGCCACCTGGGGAGTCCAGTTCGCTGTATACATAACTGTTAGAACTTCTTCGTAGATTGACCTTGGTATCAATATAAAATGTCCTCCTTTGTCTCTAGTAACAGTTTTTGATGTAAAATCTATTTCGTGATATGAGTATAGCCACCCTAGGTCTCTTTTGATTATTTTGTACATAGAGTATCTTTCCATTCCTTCACTTTCAACTTATTTCTGTCTCTGGGTCTAAAGTAAGTCTCTTGACAGCAGCATATACTTGGATCCTTCCCCACCTCTTTTCATTCCAATCCCAAAGAAAGGCAATGCCAAAGAATGTTCAAACTACTGCACAATTGTACTCATTTCACATGCTAGCAAATTAATGCTCAAAATTCTCCAAACCAGGCTTCAATAGTACGTGATCTGAGAAATTCCAGATGTTCAAGCTGGATTTAGAAAAGGCGAGGAACCAGAGATCAAATTGCCAACATCCGTTGGATCATAGAAAAAGCAAGAGAATTCCAGAAAAAACATCTTTTGCTTCATTGACTGCACCAAAGCCTTTGACTGTAGATCACAACAAACTGGAAAACCCTTCAAGAGATGGGGCATACCAGACCACCTTACCTGCATCCTGAGAAATCGGTATGCAGGTCAAGAAGCAACAGTTAGAACCAGATATGGAACAATGGGTTGGTTCCAAATAGGGAAAGTACTTCAAGGCTGTATATTGTCACCCTGCTTATTTAACTTACATGCAGAGTACATCATGCGAAATGCCAGATTGGATGAAGCACAAATTGGAATCAAGATTGAAGGGAGAAATATCAATTACCTCAGATATGGAAATGACAACACCCTTATGGCAGAAAGTGAAGAGGAACTAAAGAGCCTCTTGATGAAAGTGAAAGAGGAGAGTGAAAAAGTTGGCTTAAAGCTCAACATTCAGAAAACGAAGATCATGGCATCAGGTCCATTCCTTCATGGCAAATAGATGGGGAAACAATGGAAACATTCACAGGCTTTATCTTCTTCGGCTCCAGAATCACTGTAGATGGTGACTGCAGCCATGAAATTAAAAGACACTTGCTCCTTGGAAGAAAAGTTATTACCAACCTAGATAGCATATGAAAAAGCAGAGACGTTACTTTGCTGACCAAGTTCCATATAGCCAAAGCGATGTTTTTTTCCAGTAGTATGTATGGATGTGAGATTGGGACCATCAGGAAAGCTGAGCACCAAAGAACTGATGCTTTTGAACTGTGGTGTTGGAGAAGACTCTTGAGAGTCCCTTGGACTGCGAGGAGATCCAACCAGTCCATCCTACAGGAACTCAATCCTGAATAGTCATTGGAAGGACTGATACTGAAGCTGAAGCTCCAATACTTTGGCCACCTGATGCCACTGACTCATTGGGAAAGACCCAGATGCTGGGAAAGATTGAGAAGGCAGGAGGAGAAAGGGACGACAGGGAATGAGATGGTTGATGGCATCACTGACTTTATGGACATGTGTTTGAGCAAGCTCCGGGAGTTGGTGACGGACAGGGGAAGACTGGCATGCTGCAGTCCATGGGATGCAAAGAGTCAGACACGACTGAGTGACTGAACTGAGCTGAGCTGAGCTGAATGATTACTGCTACTGAACATCTTTTCATGTACTTACTTGGCTATTTGCATATCTTCTTGGGGGGAAATGTTTATTCAGATCTTGCTAGATCATTTAAAAATCCATTCTGCTTTTTTTGGTGAGTGATAAAATATACATAAAATTTACCATTTTAATAATTTGAAACATATAGTTGAGTGGCATAAATTCATTCATAAATTGTGCACTGTCACCGGTCTCTGTTCTTTAATTAGTGAGTTTGGTCTCTTTCCATTTAAAGTGACTGCAGATATCAGGGACTGGCTTCTGCCGTAGTGCTGTTTCCTATACTGTCATCTTTTTTTGTTCCTGTCGTCCCAGTACTGCATTCTTTTGTGTCTGATTTTTCTCCTAGTATGTACTATTTTGATTTCCTTTTCATTTCCTTTTCTGTGTATTTCCTACTTATTTTTTATTGGTTACCATGGTGATTACAATTAACATCCTAAGATTAAGAATTGATTTATCATCAGAAACCATGAAGGCCAGAAGCCAGTAGAATGATATGTTTAAAGAACTGACAGGAAAACAAAAAATCCTGTCAACCAGGAAGTCTATATCCATAAAAATTGTTACAGAGAAGTTCAGACATTCCCGGATAAACGAAAGCTATTGTTGTTAGTAGGCCTACTCGACAAGACATGCTGTGCGTATATGCTCAGTCGTTCAGTTGTGTCTGACTCTGCGACCCTGTGGGACTATAGCCCACCAGGCTCCTCTGTCCATGGGATTCTCAAGCAAGAACACTGGAGTGGGTTACTGTTTCCTCCTCCAGGGGATCTTGCTGTCCCAGGGACTGAACCGGCGTCTCCTGCATTGAGGCTGATTCTTCCACCAGTGAGCTGCCTGGGAAGCCCTCAGGCCTCCCAAGGGGAGTCATTCTGACTAAAACCAAAAGTCACTGGTAACTCAAAGTCCTATAAAGAAAAAAAGCTCACTGGTAAAGGTAACTACAAAGTAAAATAAAAGCTAGTATTATTGTATTTTGGGTATGTAACTCCTCTTTAATTCTTATATGGTTTAAAACATAGATGCATAAAAACATAATTATGAATTTGTTAATATGCATGCAATATATAAAGATGTATTTGTAACAATACCAACTTAAAGGGGGATGTGGAATTGAATAGGAGTTAATGTATGCCATTGAAGTTAAGATGTTATAAATTCAACCTAAAATGTTATACATTTATCTATCTCTCAAGTGTGCTTTGATAATTTGTCTTTGTTTCCATGTATTTTCAACTAAGTTATTGAATTTATTTGCAAAATGTTGTTCCTAATATTCCCTTATTATTCTTTTATGGTCTGTAGAATCTGTTGTGATGTAGAATCTTTCATTCCTAATACTGGTGATTTGTATTTTCTTTTTTCCTGACCAGTCTGGCTAGAGGTTTATCAGTTTTGTTGATTTTCTCAAGAAGCAGCCTTTGGTTTCATCGATTCTGCTTTTCAATTTCATGGGTTTCTGCACTGATCTTTGTTATTTTCTTCTGTATACTTTGGTTTCAGGTGGAAGCTGAGGTCATTGACATCTTTCTTTTTTTTTTTAATAGATATTTAGTGCTATGAATTTCTCTAATAGAGATGTCCCACAAATTCTGATACATTGCATTTCCATTCAGCTCAAAGTAGTTCCTAATTATTGTTTGATTCAGAAGTGTATTATTCATTTTCTAAATATTTATGAATTTTCCAAGGATTTTTTGTTAATGATTTCTAATATAATTCCACTCTGATCAGAAAACATAGCTTGTATGACTTGAATCCTTTTATCAATACTTGTTTTATGGCCAAGAATATGATCTTGAGACTATGTATCCTCCTAATGTTAGGTGGAATATTCTATAAATGTCAAGTTGGTTGATAGGGTTGTCCCAGTTAATTCTGGCTGATTATTTATCTGCTTGTTTTATCAATTATTCAGAGCAGTATTGAAATCTCTGACTAAAACTGTGATTGTTTTTTCTTACAGTTGTGTCCATTTTTGTTTTATGTATTTTGAAGCTGTCGTATTGGGCACGTGAACATTTAGAATTGGTCTATCCTCAATTAATCGTGCCATTATGAATTGACCTTTTTTAAAATCTCTTTTAATATTTTCTGCTCTGCAATCAAATTTATCTGATTTTATCATAGCCTTCCCAGCTTTCTTTTGACAAGCATAAACAAGGTGTATCTTTTCCCATTTTTTTGCTTTTACCCTGTTAGAGTCTTTGTAGTTAAAGTACATTTCTTATGGGCAGCATATAATTGGGTCTTACTTTTTTATCCATTCTGACAATCTCAGCCTTTTAATTGGGTTGTTCATTTTATATTTTTTGGCCATGCATGGCATGCAGGATATTAGTTCCTTGAACAGGGGTCGAACTCATGTCCCCTGGGGTGGAAGCAGGGAGTTTTGATCACTGGATCACCAGGGAAGTCCCATAACCGGGCTGTTTAGACCATTTTCCTTCACTGTGATTGACAGAGTTAGGATTCATTTTATCATCCTATTTGTTTTTTGGTTCTCTCATCTGTTCTTTGTCACCCTTTGCTCTTTTTCTACCTTCTTTTGGATTACTTGAGAATTTTTAATTGTATTTTATCTGTTTTGTTGGCTTCCATCAAACCATCATTTTATGGTTTACATTATATGGATTTAACCTACCACAGTTCATCTCATCACAGGAACAAATCAGACCTCAAACACAATCCCAGAGCCGCTGCCAGCACAGAGCTGTCCAGGAAGAGGGCCCACCCATCGGGGCCCATTCTGCCTTCCCCTTGCTGATCACACCAAGGGCCTTGGGAAGTCACCACACCACTGAGAACCTCAGCTTGCTCCTTTGTAAACTGAGGTCATCCCACCTGCCCTGCCCAACTTGGAATAGTGTTCTGTCCTATGAATAAAGACCCCATCCTTTCCACGCACTAGCCTAGCTACTGCAACCACTAGGCCTGCTCCTAGTACCACCAGACTCTCAACATGTGTGGCTGGAAATACTGAGTGTGGGAACAAAGGCTGAGTGTGTGGGCAGCCAAGGGCGCCTGGGCTCCAAACCCTACTGCTTGATTCGTACCTCCCTGTAAGACGGGGAGGCCCTGCCTGGGGAGGTGCCTCCTCCCTCTGCCCTCCTAACAGAAGCCTCATGGGCAGTCTCCCTACTCTCCAGACCCAGACCCCAGAGAATACCAGGAAATCTGCCTGGAGTTTCCAGACTCAATCTTTTCTCTCATTCCTTTCCCTTTACCTGATTCTCCATCACAGTCAGGTGGTGGTATCCGGAGGCAAGAGGCAGCTTCCACCTGTCTTCTGGTTCCTAATCGGGTCATCTCTGCACCAGATATGCTCTCATCTAACCACTTCTGGAAGGACTGGGGAAGACTGAGGCCTGACCAGACCAAGTGGCTCAACCACATCTGGGCCGTTGGCCATCCCTGGCAAGAACAGGGTGACCCAGGAAATTCCCTGGCAGTCCAGTGGTTAGGACTCTGTGCTTCCACAGCCAGCGGCATAGGTTCATCACTGGTGGAGGAACTAAGACCCCGTGTGCATCCTCTGACTGTCAAAGAAAGAAAAGAGTGAGGCACACGGCCCTTGTATCTTCAGGAGCATCTGAGGACTGGGAGGATCTCAGCCTGGCTCAGCTGCCACAACCTTTACGTTCTCAGGTGTTTTTCCATTACCTGCCAACCCTCCCCAGTTGTATGTGATTCTGATGAGGGAGAGGTAACTGTAGGTTTACCTACGGTTGTAAGAAATAACGGAGACATAGCCCTTCTACACTTGGCCTAGCTTCCCTCAATGCTAACTTTTGCAAAACTATAACATCACCATTAGGATACTAACATTGCTAAAATCCACTGATCTTACTCAAATTTCCCCAGTTAAGTGTGTGACATTTTAATGATCAGCCCACGGAAGCTTCGACCCAATCTTACCTACTTGGCAAACCTATTGTTACGCAGAGGGACTTCACCCCACTGGTCCGTTTTTTTTAATGCCCCAGAAAACCGGAAAGAGGTTAACAGGGAAATTTAAAATTCAGGGCATGTTACGTGCTGGCCTCCACTCGAGCCGTCGTTTGCTGCCTGCAGCAGCCTGTTTTACCAACACGAAGAGTAAGTAAGGCGCAGGGAGGGAGGGTGGCTGGGCGCGAGGTCCGAGGCCGGGCAAGGGCTACTCTAGGCCCGCCTACATACTCCGAGCACAGCACAGACGGGCACTCACGCTGCGTGTGAGGAGGCCTAGAGGGCTCCACGGACGTTAACGGAGGTCCCACAGGGCCTGCGATGCACGTTAGAGCGGAGCCCGGCTCCGACCAGCAGGGCGAGGGGCGCGTGCGCCAGGCCCCGGCCCCACACGCGAGCTCCGGAGCGCGGCCCCGCGGGGACGCCCCGCGGGACGCCGGGAAGCCGCGCGCCCCGCCCCGCGCCGCCACGCAGCCCGCGGCTGCCCCCTGCCGCCGCGGCGTGGGCCCTGCAGTCCCGGCTGTATCCGCCTCTGGATTGGCGGCTCCGGCAGTCTCCGGGCCGGCTGCCTGCGGCCATCGGATTGGCTGCACCCCGATACCGCGGCCCCGCCTGTTTCCCCGGGTCCTTTGATCACGCGCCTGCTGGCTCTTCCGGGGCCCGAGAGCCAACCGAGGGCGTTCCTTTCCGGGCTGCAGCGGCGGGAGGTAAGGCATGGCCGGCTTGCATGGGCTGCAGAGCGCCGGTGCAGGTCCACGCCTCGGGGTGTCGGGATTCCAGGATACTCGCGCCGCTCTGCGCCCCCCTCATGTTCTCCTCCCCTGGCCTGAGCCTCCCAGCGCCGTGGGAACTATCCCTCACTCTCCCTTGCTGGTCCGCATTGCTAGGGACGGCCTGTCACCCTCCCTACCTCGGAATGTCCCCTCGACCACGGGACGGGCGTGCGACTGGGCGAGTCCGGAGCCCCCATGGGCACCGAGACAGGCGGCTCGCCCTTAACCTCCGATGGAAACCCAGGCGAGCCGGGGTCACGGACCTCGGAGCATCTGCGTGCAGCCACCCGTGAAGTCTCCTTGCATCTGTCATGGGAGCTGACCCTCTCCACTTCCGCCTGTCATGCCAGGCCAGGCGGGGAGGGACCCGGGCGGAGCCCCGAGTGAGGACCAGGGGGAGGTGACATCACCTCGCAGATGCAGCCCAGCCCTGCCCACTGGTGTCCACTCTGGCAAAGACCAATGGGGGAGACGGTGCCCAGGTTCTATGTCTGGAGTGACACCAGGGACAACGAAGGCCCGGGAGCTATAGTCTGAAGTGTGGGCACTGGATCAGGATCGAGGGGGGTCCTCCAGATGCTCCTGCTTCACCCCTTGGCTGCAGTGAGGACCCCGTATTTTAACCTAATCTCTCCATTTTGCTTCACTGGACAGCTTCTGGTAGCTCCAGGAGGAGGGGGCGGGAGCTGGGGACCTCCACCTAATCTTCCCTCAGTAACTAGTATCTGCAAATGTTTGGCCAGCACCAGCACCCGAGTGAAAGCCCACCCTGGGGCAGCACTCAGGCCCCGGCTCTGGCCTCCCCTTGGTGCCCCTGGGAAAGCCCCAGGATTTGCTGAGAGTCCCTGGAGGGTTCAGCCCAGCACACTGACCTGGAAGACCCCCTCCCTCCCCTTTCTAGGACCCTAGACTTGACTTTAGTTTTCATGTATTACTATCTCAGGGAGGGATCCAGAGCCTGGCTGTCACCCTGGGTGGAACTGACAATCTCCTTCCTCCTCTTCAGACTTCCCTCATAGCCCAGTTGGTAAAGACTCTGCCTACAATGCAGGAGACCTGGGTTCAATCGCTGGGTTGGGATGATCCCCTGGAGAAGGGAAAGGCTACCCACTCCAGTATTCTGGCCTGGAGAATTCATGGACTATAACAGTCCTTGGGCTCCCAAAGAGTCAGACATGACTGAGCGACTTTCACCTTCACCTTCACTTTCACTTTCCCCCTCTTCAGGGAGCCCCGGGGAAGGAACTGACAATCTCCTTCCTCCTCTTCAGACTTCCCTCATAGCCCAGTTGGTAAAGACTCTGCCTACAATGCAGGAGACCTGGGTTCCATCGCTGGGTTGGGATGATCCCCTGGAGAAGGGAAAGGCTACCCACTCCAGTATTCTGGCCTGGAGAATTCATGGACTATAACAGTCCTTGGGCTCCCAAAGAGTCAGACATGACTGAGCGACTTTCACCTTCACCTTCACTTTCACTTTCCCCCTCTTCAGGGAGCCCCGGGGAGGCACCCTCCCGAGGCAGTACTGCCCATGCGGACCACCGGGTCCTCCGGCTGCTGATGTCATGAGTAACACCACAGTGCCCAATACCCCGCAGGCCAACAGCGACTCCATGGTGGGCTATGTGTTGGGACCTTTCTTCCTCATCACCCTGGTTGGGGTGGTGGTGGCTGTGGTAAGGAGCCTCCACACGTACACACACCCCCACACTCTTGCAGGCAGGGGCGAGTGGGCTCGGACCAGCCTGCACACAGCGTCTCACTGTCCTGCTGTCTCCGGAGCGAGGCTCTCGGGAGAGGAGGGTGTGGAGGCGGGTCCCTGTCCCCCGTGGGCCATCCTGGGCTCAGCCGCCTCCACAGTGCTGTGTCTCTGTTACAGGTGATGTACATCCAGAAGAGAAAACGGTGAGTGTCCCTGTCCCAAGTGCCCCCCGCCGCATTCTGCTTAACAGTTCTTCCCATAGGATCTGAGATCTCAGCATACACGTAAGATGCCCTCAGCCATTCAGAAGACAAAGCTGAAATTCTCTGCACACCACTGTTGGGCTTTTTCCTATCCAGACATGTGTCCTTAGAGCTGTAGTGTACCCTGAAAGGTACCTGCTGGAGGTGCCCCATTGAGGGAAACAGCAGAGTCAGGTGTCTGCAGGGAGGTGTAGGGTGTCGTGGCTGAGCACCCCCATACTCCCCAGGGTGGACCGGCTTCGCCATCACCTGCTCCCCATGTACAGCTACGACCCTGCTGAGGAGCTGCACGAGGCCGAGCAGGAGCTGCTGTCAGATGTGGGAGACCCCAAGGTGAGCACTCTAGGGGGACGGAGAACCAGCAGGGGTGGGCCTGCTCTCCTCACAGCCCTGAAGCCAGAACCTGCTTCTGCCCTCAGCCTTCCCCATTTGGGCTGGGGCCAGTCAGGCGCCTCCCTGCAAGCTGTGCTGCGGCCCGCTCTCCCCTGCTGCAGGTGGTCCATGGCTGGCAGAGTGGCTACCAGCACAAGCGGACGCCCTTGCTGGATGTCAAGACATGACCTGAGCCCCCTGACCCGCCCCTCCCCGAACCATGGGGTCTTGATCGCCCGGGGCCCCCACAGCCTGCTGCTCCCCCAGCATCCTTCCCTCCAGCTCAGCTCCTAAGCCCCGCAGAGCCGCCAGCCTCCACCATTCCCTCCTAGGCTTTCAGTCCTTTGTGGGATGAGCCTACCTATCAGCCACTCCCAGGAACTAATGAGAATGTTTCTTCCTGGGGTGAAAGGGTGGCTGGGATTACCAGGCGGGGCTTTGCCCTTCCACGGGCACCTTTCTCTAGCCCCCCAGACTTAGCTTTGGAGCTGTTCCATGGTGACAGGGCCTAATGTATATTCAGTATATATATTTTGTAAATAAAATGTTTTGTGGCTAGGAGTGTAGTTGATTTCTTCAAGAGGGGCTTACGTTACCTTCCCTATAGTCAATTCCAGTGCTTGTTTTCACTCACTCACTAGAGATCCCTGGTTTCTAACATTCCCTATTCTAGGCACCCACCACAGAAAAGACTCAGTCCAGAAAAGGATATTTTTTTATTCAAGTAACTGCAAATAGGAAACCAGAGGGGAGCCCCAGGCTGGGACAAATAATGGCTACCTCCTCCCTGACAGAGCAGGTGGAGAAGGTGGCCCCTACACCTGACAGTCAGCACGGGCCCCCTCCCCGCCCGCCCTCACTCTGCTGCAGCATCCTAGGGGCAGGACCCCACCTTCCCTGGGACTGGGGGAGTTGGTACCCAGCCTGCTTTGCTCCAGACCCCTTCCCCTAAGAGCTTCTTGGAGGAGGGGGACGTGGGCAGAACAGGAGGCGATGAGGATGGACATTTGGCGCTGGTAGCAGCAGCAACGACGGATGTCTAAGAATGAAACATTTAACAAAAAACAACACAACTGTCCAGAGGTAGTTTGTGAACAGAGGAAAGATGGAACCAGAACCTTGGGGGTTGGGGAGGAGCAGAAGGGTGGGAGTGGGCAAGACTAGCTCCTTGTTATTAGTGCCCCGAGGGAAGGGAGGGGAAACTGAGGCCTGGAGCCAAAGCAGACAGGGGCGGGGAGTGGCTCCAGCTCACACAAGAGGCTGCTGCAGGGAGCCCAGGGCTCCTGGGCCTCACCTGGATAAAGGGGACTCTTTCCATCACTGCAATGGGATTCCAGGGTGAGGGCAAGGTGGGCTGGAGCCTGCCTAGAGCTGGGAGGGGGCTTACATTCCTACCTTCCTTCCTGAGCCCCCAGGAGGGTGGCCCCACCTAGTGTGGGGACAAGGCAAGGTGGGAAGGAGATGGGGTGTGAGCCACAGTTCGGTCAGGGG
>SJXQ01009941.1:114819-146775 GCA_006408695.1 Aepyceros melampus
TGGAAGGCGCGCCGCTCCTTCCGTCTTTGTGCCCGGCCCGCCAGGCCAGCGCTTAGTAGGCCGCGAGTCCATTTGGCTGGAGGGCCTTGAGTTGCCAGCTCGAGAACTTATGCAGCGTTGAGTGGAAGAGCGAGCCTTCAGCCTTTACCCTACCTGCCTGGGTCACAGGCCCTTGCCGGCCACCCGGGCGCCCACGCCTGGGCCTGGGAGGGCCCACCAAGAGCCAGTCTGCCCCGGCCCATAAGGCAGCCCAGGCTTCTAGGCCCAAGCTCTCAGGCTAGCCGCCCTTCCAGGCCCCTCCCCTCGGCGCGCTAACCTCGTGGCCGCTCTCCCTGGCCTGAGCGGCCAGTGGTGGCCCCTGAGAGGGAGGGAGGTGGGGAAAAGAAAGAGAGCCTTCCGCCTCGACAGGGCTGTGGGAAAACTTGGCCAACTTTTTGGCCCACTTCTAAATAAGCTGACTTGATCTTATTTTTCCTAGTCTTATTTCCTCCTCATCCTGACTTCACCGACTTGTTACCTTGTATTATGTCTGTGTTTTTGTAAGTCACCTCAAACCCTCTGAAAGGAGGCAGGCATAAATAAATTTGTAGGCAAATATAGTAGTTTGTTCCTCTCCGGGATTACCCACACCCTTGAAATCCAAATAACTCTACCCACTGACCCCCCACCTCCATTCTTTTTGGATTGCACATGCCCTAAGTTGACTTCCTTTCTTTCCTCTTTCAATAAGTAGTTAGTTATTAAGCAGAAGGATGAGTGACAGGGATAAAGATGAATAAGACAAGTCATAGTCCTTGCCCCAGCGAATTTCCTGGGCAGAGACATCTAGAGGAACACAATCCCAGAGGTGCTGTGAGGAGAAAGCATTCAATCATTCATTCCATATTTATTGAAGGCCTACTGTGTACTAGGAACTAGTCCGAACTTTTAGGGTAAAACAATGAACAAAAAACGTTCCCTGTATTCTTGAAACCTGAATTAGGGGGTTAGGTGCTTAAAGAGACACTTAATAGCTGCAACAGAAGAAGGATGGGAGCTTAGGGGTTAGGGGATAGTTGCCAGAGAAGCCTGGAGGAGATGGGCTTTGGCAGGCTTTGATGGGATTTGGTAGGTGGAGGGCCAGGGTGAGCAGGCTGGGAGAGGGAGCTATTCTAGGCCTGGGGCATCCACCTCTTTGGTCAAAGCCTGAAGTAGGCATCCCAAGGGAATTGGTCATACCAGAACCAGTCTTCCCCACAGGAAGCAGTTTCTTACCATCCGAGTTAGATTATACAGTTTTCACAAGGGCAACCCAATGAACTTCAGTGAACCCAACAAAAATGTCCAGAGAATGGGGAATTCGGGTCAACTTAATTTTTCAGGACAGCTGAAGGTTAAGCTCATTTCCACTTGGGCTGTTGAAATTCTTCCTGACAAATGTTAGTTCTTTCCTTGCCTTGCTGAGTAGCAGGGCCTGGTGATCTCTCAGTTGTGGCTTGGAAATGCAGGGGTTTTGGTAGGTTGGGGGGGTGTCTCATTATCCTCTGGGTATTCTTGGCTTAGTTTGTCTCTGCAGGCAATATATTACTGGAGAAGGGAAAGGCTACCCACTCCAGTATTCTGGCCTGAAGAATTCCATGGACTGTATAGTCCATGGAGTCGCAAAGAGTTGGACTTGACTGAACGACTTTCACTTTACTTCTTGCTTCTGAGTCAACTGCAGCTCTTAGGAGAGTAGAAGAGAAGACAGGTGTGATCATTCCATTTAGTGACTGGGTCAGTGGAGATTTTCCAAAAGGCATGGGGATGAGGTGTGATGTGTTGGCGATGTGTGTGTCCAGCCCTCCAAGGAAGATGGGAGGAGGTGGGCAGAGGAGGGACAGGAATTACTATTGTTTAAACCAAGATACTTTTTAAAGTAAACCTTTTCCTGATGAAAACTGTACATACAGAAAATGCACAAATTCTTTATTCAGCTCAATACATTTTCATAAAGTGAGCACCCTTGTGTCCCCAGCATCCAGATAAAGAAACAGAAATCTCCAGCTCCCTCTTGTCACAGTCCAACTTCTGTTAGAATCCTTTGGTTTCACCTTCCAGGTGTACTGTATGGAAGAAATCATTTGTTAGGTATTCCTGGTTTCCTTTACTCAACAATTTGAGATTAATTCATGTTATTGCACACGTGGCTGCAGAAAGTTCATTATCACTGCTGCTAAGTTACATGATGTGAATGTACCACAGTTTAGATATCCACTCTTGTTGAGGACATCTGGATAGTTTCTGGTTTGGGGCTATTATAAGTAGTGCTATTGCGAATGTTCTAGCATATGTCTTGGTGAATAGATGTGCAAACTTCTGTTCAGTCCACACCTAAGAGAGGAATTCCTGGATCATAGGAAATGTATGCTCAGCTATTAGAGACAAGCAGAGCACTTAAGAGCAAAAGGAGGTACTATTAATAGTTGTGACTCGACTAGGGGCGTGAACCTGACCTGGCCTGTTTCAACTGGGGTTGACCTCGACCATATCAACAGGATTGACCTGGGTAAGCCTGGTATTGGGTCACCCTAGTGCACAGTGACCACTCTCCTGGAGAGTCACCCAGCTACTAGTACATCTGGTCATCTGGCAGGATCCGGCCTCCAGGCCCTGCTGACCACAAGCTCTGCTGCCAGGAAGCCTGGCAGGCCCAGAGTGGGAGGAGGGCCTTTTCTGCTTCCAGCTTTCAAGGGAAAAACTCTCCAATGAATAGGAGGGCCCAGGAGACAGGCACCTCTCTGCCCCCTGCCCTGAGCCAGCAGCCCACCTTGCATGGCCCCAGGACACCATGAACTTCATCAGCTGCCTACTTCAGGGCCAGAGCCCAGGGAAGCCCAGCTTCTCTCCAGCCTTGGGAAAAACCCTAAGAAAAACGGGGAGCTGATGAGAAAATACTAAACATTTATGTTCTCTCAGAGCCCTCAACCCCCTACCAGTTCAGTAATGCTAGTGCCCCCATTCTACAGGTGTTAAAACCAAGGCTGGGGGAGGTTAAATAGCTTGGAACTCTGCCACTTTCCTCTCCACTGCGTTTATCCCACACTGATAGGCTTGCTACCTTCTCTCAGCCTGGCCAGATAGGAGATGTGGCCTTGAACAAGGTAGCTACATTCCCTGTCTTCAAGTGGTTTACTTTGAATGAGTTGGGGAGACAAGTACATGGCTTAATCAGTGTGGTACCTGCTGTGATGGGGAACACAGGACAGGGGCCCAGAGTGTGGGTGGAGCATTCCAGGAGGCCTTGGAACCAGGTGTGGGAGGGAGAAGGGCATCTGATATAAGATGGGCTTCGGGCTCTGACATACACGGTGAACTGGCATTCAGCATCCCTTCTCACACTCCTTTGAAGCTACAGTTTGGGATGTGAATTAGGTTCCTCTTTGAAAAAGTGAAATTGGAAAGGCGGAAGCAAGGGGAGGGGAGTCTTGCTGCGTGGGTTGTGGAGATGGGTTTTTTAGCCGTGCATCCGGCTTCCAGTCACCAGCTTTGTGAGGTCAAAGGCAGGGGTAGTGGCAGAGGGGCCTTCTGCCCTGGATCAGAGCTCAGCCATTCAGGTGGGGGCCTCCTGATTTCCTACCCCCATCCCCCAATCAGGACAGAGGCAGGCAGTTCAGTTTGTATTGTTCTAGGAGACTCAGACCAGAGCTGGCTCCTCCGTTCTTCCAATGATTTTGTAAACACCTAATTCCCAGCATTGAATGTTAAATCTTTCTGCCTAAAACGTAAGGCATGTCCCTTCTCTTCTCAAATCCTCCTGTCTAACAGGGGCTCCTGTCTAACACAGTGAAGACAAAGTCCTCACAAAGGCCCTGCAATCTATTACCTGCATCCATACCCCTGTGCCTCTCATCTCCTGTCTGTGGTTCTGTTTCAGCCACACAAGCCTCCTCAATTGTTCCCCAGACCTGCCAGACATGAGGTCACCTCAGGACCTTTGCACTTGCCACTCCCTCCCTCTGACATGCTCTTCTGCTAGACATCCTCAAGGCTTGCCCTCTCACTGCCTCAGGTCTCTCTGTTCAATATTACCTGTCCATGCTATTTAAAATTGCACATCTCCCCCAGCACCCGTCACCCACTTTACCATGTTGTTTTCTCCCATTTTTCTCCCCTGTAACACCAGTTTCTAACATGCTATCTAATTAACTTTTCGATTGAACTGTTATCAATAAAAGTGATATGTATTACATTTACTGTCAGTTCTCCCCACTGCAAGGCCAGCACCATGAAGGCAGGGAATTTTATCTTTTGTGTTCACTGGGTATCCCCAGGGCCTAAACTGTGTTGAATGAAGAATGATTAGAGGCCAAACCACAGGCCAGCAGTTTAGGAATCTGTCCTCAAACTTCAAGGCAAAGAAGATAAGGAACCCAGCAGGTCATCATGGGAGTGATACAGGGGCCCACAGGGCGTGAGACAGGGCTTCTGCACCTTACGGAGACACCTGGTTTTTGTGAGCTGGTTAATGCTGCCGCATCATCATCACGGGGTCTGAGCCCAGACTCATTTCTAGTGGAAATTACCTTCGGATTTTCTAGTTTGCCACCAATCGTGGGAAATTGTTTTTTTTCCCCTTTGGTCTCAGGTTTAGTCAGGAGCTGCCAGCTACCTGACAACCATCTTGGCCTTGTGGCTGGGCAGACTGGCTGGGTTGCTTGTTGGTGACTGGGCAGTGGGGCAGCTCAGCGGCCTGGACTCTGGAAGAGGGTAAGGTTTACCTCACCTGGAACAAAATAGTTTCCCTTTGGTCTAAGGTATTTTCTGAGAATGTCCAGTGCAGGCAGCTCTGCAAGTAAAATGTCCCCAAACATGCTGCCACCTCCCACTCAGGAATGACTGAAAACACACACTTTAAAGTCGTGCAGCCTGTGAAAGCCCTGTGCACATGAGCTGGTGGAAGGAAGTGTTAGAGCAGCGAGGGCAGGCCTGACTCCTTTCTCTGTGGGCTGGACAAGTCTTGATGCCCTGGAATGGGTTTGTCTCCACCCCCTACCCCACCCCCCACCGCCGCGGGGGTAGGTCGTCCTCTTCAGCTCCTTAACCAGCGTGGACCTGAGAACTCACATCCTATGGCTTCAGCCACCTGTTCCGCCCGCGTCATGCTTCTGGAACAGACTCTAAGGTTTCAGGAGTCTCCTGTGGTCTTTGACTTCTATTTCTCTTGTCTCTATTTCTTGCCTGCTTTTCAGGTGGGGATGTGTTCTGGGCCCGGGAAGGGAACACTGACCCCTGGACCTTCAAAAGTGACTGTTCTCCATAACTAGCTGCGGGGAGACTCCCTCCCGCGGGAAGTCTGGGGTTGAAGGAGTCCTGCCGGGTTCATTCCGCCTTTGCAGGGGGACGCTGCTGAGTGGGGAGATATGCCCAGGGAGACACAGTGCTTTGTCCTCTCCAGGCCACTCTGAACCCTCACCTTCAGCTTTTCTTGGGGTTGAGTGTGGCCCTGGGGTAGGGGGGAGTTTCTCCATACTGCGCATGCCCAGGAGGAGCTGCTGCCTGCCTGAACCATAAGCGCATGGGACGCTGTGCGGGACTCAGACCAGCGGGCCAAGGGCCTGAGTCGACCGGGAAAGGAAAACAGGGTGGAGGTCGAAGGGCGGGGGCCCGGGCTGAGGAGGAGGTGGGCTGGGGTAGGAGGAAGAGCAACCCCAGTCCCGGGATTCGTTGGGAACCTCCAGGGCTTTGTTTGGTTCTCCTGCGCCCCGCGAAGCTCGCCCCAGGCCCGAGGGGGCCTTGGCTCGGAAGAAGTTTGGTGAATGGACAGATGAATGAGAGCGAAAGGGTCCGCGGGCGGGGCGGAACTCGCGCGGTGGGGGAGGGGCGGCGGCCACTGGCGGGAGACCCGGGAAGAGGGAGCCGGCAGGCTGGCCGGGCCTGCCGGTTTAGGATCCGGCCGGGAGGCGGCGGGGAGGGGCCGAGCGGCCGCCCGCCCCGACAGCCTGCCTTAGACCTTGTTCCTCTCTGTACTCGGCCTCCAGGTCTCTACACCTGGCGAGCCCTGGGGGTCGTTAAGCCCTCCAAGGCCTATTCCTCGCTGTGAATTGGTGGCCAGCTTCTTTTGCTTCCTTTATTACTTTCCAGCCAATAGAAGTCAGCGGCCATGCCCTCCAGACTTGAATTATCTGAGTGGTCCCGAGGGGTGGGCATCTTCCCTCTGTTGGCAAACCCAGGCTTGAACCCTCCCCCACTCCCCTCCCCCCACAGTCGCCTTATCTCTGATGCTTGGACGGTGGGAGATACTGGTTACTGGGATCCAGGCAGCAGGGATAGGTCTCTAAGCCTAGAGCAGTGAGCCCGTGAGCAGAGAAAACCCAAAGGCCTGCCTTGCTGGTAGCTGCCAGGGACTCCTGCCGAAAGCAGGAGCCCAGTGTGGGCAGTGCCAGGCAGGAGCTGCTGACAGCCAGGTTTCTGGGTCACCATCCAGGGTGCCCTGCCAGTTCCCAGGCTTTGGGGGTGGAGTGGCGTGAGAGCAGGTCTGCATCCGCAGCCCAGACCCTGCTGCCTCCTTCGGGCACTTCTGGGCCCTGCCCCCATCCCCTGCTTCCAGCCCCACTGGGGCCTCAGCAGCCCGAGTTCCCCAGGGAGGGGCTGGTTGTTGATCCTCAAACTCCCTTTGGGCCTGGGGGTCTGCTCTCCTGGAGGTGGGATGTAAAGGTGGTCCAGAACCCCTCCCACCCACCCTCCTCCACCTGTGTTCCATGGGCTCTGTCCAATCCTGTGCATCCCCTTTCTGGCAGTTTTGCTTTTTGTGAGACTTTGGTGGCAGGATAGCTTTCGTGGGCATAAATCTCAGTATGGTAAGGTTGGCACCTGGTGCCCCACCATCTGGGCACTGCCTGGTTCAGCTTAAGGTGGTGGCTTGGTTCCCTGGAAGTCTTACAATACTTTACTTTCAAGAACTCAAGTACCCCTCACAGAGTGAAATTGAGGTTGAAAGACCTGAACTGTGTTGAAAGACGTTGCTGTGGTAAGGGGTAGAGATGGATAAAAAATGGAAGATCTGGAGGTGGGTAGGGGGAGCTGGGATGTCTGTGGCCATTAGGTGTTGGGAATGGAGGGGATGTGACTGGGATTGGGAAGCTCTGTGCTGGCTGCTGTTATAGACAGCTGGGGCGGGGGTGGGGTACGGACAAAAGTAATCTAAAGAATGTACATTACTCTAATCCACACAGGAGGAATCATGTCCCCATTTCATAGGCAAGGAAACTGGGGCCATCCATGAGGTCAGGAGACTTGCCAAGGCCAGTACAGAGCCAGGATGCAGAACATCTGCTGCCTCACTTTTCGGAATCCTGCTCCACCCCACCGGGCTCTCCCTGGTACCCTGCTCTACTTTTAAAACATTCAGAGGCCTTATCTGACATCTCAATTGTGCTGCCCACCATGTTACCAGTTGATACAGATGGTAGCTGAGTATTCCATATGTGATGAGTTCGAATTCAGATGTGATGGAAATACTATGAAGTCCTCACTGGCTTTCCAAGCCTAAGTATTTTTTAAAATGTAGAAATAGTAGTATTCTGTATATGGTAATATTTGGGTGTATTGGCTTAAAGGAAATCTGTCATTAAAATTGATTTCATGTGCCTCTTGTCACCATTGCAGCTTACATTGTATGTGTGTCTTTCATTCTGTTTCTGTTGGACTGTGCTGGTCTGGATCATTTAGTTAGTTCTTGTCTTCCCACCTCCCCAGAATGTCAGTTCTTGGAAGGCAAGAGTCCACATATTTTTGCCACTGTTTTGTTCAGGATTGTATTTCAGGTTTCCAGAGCCTGGCACTGGTTTTTTTTATTATAGGTGTTCAATAAATATTTGTTTAATTGAATGGAACCAATGTAATTCCAAGTCAGTCTTGGAGGGTTAGTAGGGGAGCCTAAGGGAGGGGATCTTTCATCCTACCGGACCTCCCAGGTTGCCATCTCCCCGTCTCCTCCTGCCACCCCTCGGGCTTCCACAGGGTGAGCTGGTCGAGCCGGAAGGGGTCCTTCTTGACCCCGTGCCCCCCGCTGCGTGTGGACAAATGAGTCTGGGGTCTGGCAGCAGACCAGCGGTGCTGGAAGCTAGGTTTGCCCAGTGGAGGAAATAGACCGAAAGAGCCCCTGGGACCCTAGATGCAGAGTCCCGGCCCGGAACCGCGGACCGGGTCCTCCCCTCGGTGGGCTGTGGGTGTGCGTGTTGTCGTCTGCGGAGAGGGTGTTGGGGTGTGTACGGCCCGGGCTCACACAAGGTCACTGTGTCAGAGGCGCGTTCCGAACACTTTCTCTTTCCCTGCGATTCGATTGCGGCTCCGAAAGCCCCTTCCGTAGGGACTTCCCTCTGCGCCTGACTCACGCTGCCTCATGCGTGTGACTCAGGCCGGGCGCCGCGCCAGCCGCGCTCTCCCCGCCCCTCCCGCCGGCCCGGCCCCCGCGCCTGCCGCAGGGGCGCGCCGAGCGCCGGCGGCGGCTGGGCGGTGCGTCGGGGGCCGGGCCCGCCCGGAGAGCAAGGGACCGAGGCTCGGGCGGAGCGTGCGTCTCGAGGGGGTGGTAGTGCAGGAGCTGAGCTGGGGAAACGGGTGAGAGTCAGACCCCGCTGTAGGAGAGGCTGCCGGAGGGAGACCAAGGAAATGGGAGGAGAGAGAAAGTGGAGGACAGAGACGGGAAAGAGAGCCGAAAGCCCTCCCGGGGCCCAGGCCGACCGAAGGTGGGAGCATGGACAAGTGAGAGGAAGAGAGGAAAGAAGGAGGGACCCAGAAGGGGTGGGAGCTGGCGCCCCGGTCCTGGTAACCACCTGGGGGCCGGCGGCCTGTCCTGGGTGGCTGGGCCGAGGGACCACAGCCTTCGAGCCTCACTCTTTCTCTCCCAGCCCCGCCTTCCCAGCTCTGTGCCAGCAGGCACGTTACTTGCTGTGTCTGGGCCTCCATCTTCTCATCCGCAGAATGGGAGGTGGAGGTGGGGCATAATCCTCCCCGCCCCACCACTGTGCCTGTTATTCTCCTTCATCCACCCCTGTTCCGACCCGACCGGCCCAAGGCCTCGGAGGCTGACCGCTTGACCCTTGTCCCTGGGCGCCCTCCTCAGCTGGCTTTCTCTCCGGCAGTACGCAGTACCAGAGAAGAAGAAAAGTTGGGGGTCCTTCATCCTCTGCTTTGTCCCTGGTCTGGCTGCCCCTGCGTCTCTGAATAACCACAGCTCCAGGAACTAGCGTCTGGCCTTGCCCTTCAGCCTTGGGAATCATAGGAATTCCTGCCATTGCTGGTCCCAGTGCCATATCGCCCTTCTCTGATCCCCTTCACCCGACAGCACCCTTGTAAAGAGCTCCTCTGCTGAAGTCTCTTGAAGCCCCTGGGTTGGGGTCCCCTTTCCTACCAGGGCCCCGACTGCTGCGTTGGAGGGTGAGCACTCAGTGAAGCAGCACAGTGCTTACTATGCTTGGTCGCTTAGTTGTATCTGACTCTTTTCGGCCCCATGCACTGTAGCCCACCAGGCTCCTCTGTTCATGGAGATTATCCAGGCATGAATACTGGAGCTGGTTGCCATGCCCTCCTCCAGGGATCTTCCCAACCCAGGGATCGAACCCAGATCTCTTGCGTTGCAGGAAAATTCTTTACCTTGTAAGCCAGCAGGGAAGCCCCCAGTCAGTCATACCTTTTACCTTTTTCTGTTCCTTCCTTCCACAGTGGGGGCAGCCAGAGATGATAACCCTCAACAGATTGTGTGTGTGTGTGAGATTCAGTAAGTCGTGTCCAACTCTTTGCAACCCCATGGACTGTAGCCCACCAGGCTCCACTGTCCATGGATTCTCCAGGCAGGAATACTGCAGTGGATGCCATTCCTCTCTCCAGGGATCTTCCCAACCCAGGGATTGAACCCAGGCCTCCGACATTGTGGGCAGATTCTGTAAAGAGCCACCAGGGAAGCAGAGTGATACCCAATATTAAAAAGCACTCAGCAAGAGGGAGGGGATATATGTATACATATGGCTGATTCACTTCATTGTACAGCAGAAACTAACACAAATTTGTAAAGCAATTCAGTTCAGTCACTCAGTTGTGTCCGACTCTTCCTGACCCCATGAACTGCAGCACGCCAGGCCTCCCTATCCATCACCAACTCCTGGAGTCCACCCAAACCCATGTCCATTGAGTTGGTGATGCCATCTAACTGTCTTATCTTCAGTCATCCCCTTCTCCTGCCCTCAATCATTCCAAGCATCAGGGTCTTTTCAAATGAGTCAGCTCTTCGCATCAGGTGGCCAAAGTACTGGAGTTTCAGCTTCAACATCAGTCCTTCCAATGAACACCCAAGACTGATATCCTTTAGGATGGACTGGTTGGATCTCCTTGCAGTCCAAGGGACTCTCAAGAGTCTTCTCCAACACCGCAGTTCAAAAGCATCAATTCTTTGGTGCTTAGCTTTCTTTATAGTCCAACTCTCACATCCATGCATGACCACTGGAAAAACCATAGCCTTGACTAGATGGACCTTTGTTGACAAAGTGATGTCTCTGCCTTTTAATACGCTATCTAGGTTGGTCATAACTTTCCTTCCAAGGACCAAGCATCTTTTAATTTCATGGCTGCAGTCACCATCTGCAGTGATTTTGGAGCCCAGAAAAATAAAAAGTCAGCCACTGTTTCTACTGTTTCCCCATCTATTTCCCATGAAGTGATGGGACCGGATGCCATGATCTTCGTTTTCTGAATGTTGAGCTTTAAGCCAACTTTTTCACTCTCCTCTTTCACTTTCTTCAAGAGGCTTTTTAGTTCTTCTCCACTTTCTGCCATAAGGGTGGTGTCATCTGCATATCTGAGGTTATTGTATTTCTCCCAGCAATCTTGATTCCAGCTTGTGCTTCCTCCAGTCCAGTGTTTCTCATGATGTACTTTGCATATAAGTTAAATAAGCAGGGTGACAATATACCGCCTTGAACCCAAAATAAAGTCTGACACTGTTTCCACTGTTTCCCCATCTATTTCCCATGAAGTGATGGGACCGGATGCCATGATCTTCGTTTTCTGAATGTTGAGCTTTAAGCCAACTTTTTAACTCTCCTCTTTCACTTTCTTCAAGAGGCTTTTTAGTTCTTCTCCACTTTCTGCCATAAGGGTGGTGTCATCTGCATATCTGAGGTTATTGATATTTCTCCCAGCAATCTTGATTCCAGCTTGTGCTTCCTCCAGTCCAGTGTTTCTCATGATGTACTTTGCATATAAGTTAAATAAGCAGGGTGACAATATACCGCCTTGACGTACTCCTTTTCCTATTCGGAACCAGTCTGTTGTTCCATATCCAGTTCTAACTGTTGCTTCCTGACCTGCACACAGATTTCTCAAGAGGCAGGTTAGATGGTCTGGTATTCCCATCTCTTTCAGAATTTTCCATAGTTTATTGTGATCTACACAGTCAAAGGCTTTGGCATAGTCAATAAAACAGAAATAGATGTTTTTCTGGAACTCTTGCTTTTTCCATGATCCAGCGGATGTTGGCAATTTGATCTCTGGTTCCTCTGTGTTTTCTAAAACCAGCTTGAACATCTGGAAGTTCACAGTTCACGTATTGCTGCAGACTGGCTTGGAGAATTTTGAGCATGACTTTACTAGTGTGTGAGATGAGTGCTATTGTGCGGTAGTTTGAGCATTCTTTGGCATTGCCTTTCTTTGGGATTGGAATGAAAACTGACCTTTTCTAGTCCTGTGGCCACTGCTGAGTTTTCCAAATTTGCTTACACTCCAATAATAAAATTTTAAAAACTAAAAGAAAAATATAGCACTCAGGGGGACTTCTCTGGTGGTCCAGCAGTTAAGACTGTGCTTCCACTCCAGGGGGCATGGTTTTGAGCCCTTGTCAGGGAACTATTTTAATAGGATTTCACATACCTGAGGTGCGGCCAAAAGGTTAAAAAAAAAAAAAGAAACAGCACTCAGATACCTATTAGCTCTTTAAATCATCACTTGAGTCTGTGAAACAGGGGTGAGTTTATTAGCTTCATTTAGATGAGAAACATGCAACTCATGCATTTAAGAAGAAACACAATGGAATAAGAATAGTGGCAGTGAGCTGTTTCCTATGGATGATGGACCAGGTTAAGGAGAGGGCAGCCAAGAATAAAAATAACAATAGTAATAAAGATGTATTAATACTTCCCAAATGCCAGATAGAGTTGATATACTCTTAATGAACTCATAATCCTTGCAACAACCCTGTGAGGTAGCTGCTTTCCTTACTGCCATTTTACTCTTGTGGTAATTGAGGCACAGAGAGGTTAAGTAACTTTCCAAGGGTCACACAGCAGAGGTAGGCTGAACACAATCTGGTTCCAGATTCTCACTGTAAACTTCTAGGTACCCATTTGGTGAGGGGTAGGCAGGGCAAGCACACCTGCGTTCCTGGTTGAGCAGACAACACCGGCAGGGCATTGGTGGGGAACGAGCTTTTGTTGTAGGTTCTGGAAATAACCAGCTGTAGTTGTAGTGCCTGGGGTAGAAGGAAGCAGTGAACTTTGACAATGAAGGGAGTGAATTGGAGCTAATTTGGGGAATCTACCTGTCAGCCTGGGGCATGACTTTATTCTAAAGGTACTAGGGAGCCACAGAAGGTGTTGAGCAGGGATGGTACAGGTGGGCATTTTAGAAAGGATTATTTTAAAATGCAAGGGAGATACTGTTTTTCTCCTGTCAAATGACAATGAGCTTTAAAGTGATAATTCCTGAAGTTGGCTGTGTTTCAGAGCATTGAGTGCTCACACGTGTAGCTGATGGGAAGTAGTTGGCTTGACCTTCCTGGAAAGCAGCTGAGCCCTATGTATGCTTGAGGAGGGTTCAGCCTTTTGACCAGCTAATTCCATTTCTAGGAGTCTCACCTCTGATATAATTAGAAAAGGGTGTTAGAGTTTTATGTCCCAGAATTGAAATTCATTCCATCGTTGAAAATAATAGTAATAATAAAAGGAAACAATATAAATGTCCAACAGGAGGAATTGCTAAAATAAGAATGAAATATCACTGAATGTTTTATAGCCATTAATATAATTTTTTGAAGAGAAAATTTTGAAATGCTACAGATTTCTAGAACTCTTAGAAGTGATAACTGAGTTCACTGTGGCTGCAGGGTACAAGATTAACACAAAAAAATCAATCATATTTCTATATGCTAGCCGTGAACAACTAGAAACAAAAAGACAGTAAATACTATTTATAATGACTCCAAAAAGAAAAAACAACAATAAAGAAATACTTGGGTATAAACCTAGCAAAACATATGCAAGATGTCTATGCTGAAAACTGTAAAATGTTGATGAAATAAATCAAATACGATCTAAATACACAGAGAAACATATGTGTTCATGGATTGGAAGACTCAACAGAGTAAGGATGTCGTTTCTCCCCAAACCAATCATATTTGCTGTAACAAAGTGCCACAAACTGGGTAGCTTAAAACAATGGAAATTTATTGTCTCACAGCTCTGGAAGCTGGAGGTCTGAAATCAAGGTGTCAACGGAATCATTCTGTCTCTGAAGCCTCCAGGGGAGATCTTTCCCTGCAATCCTGGGTGACCCTTGGCTTGCGGCTGCAGCACTCAAACATCTGCCTCTGTGGTCAACGTAGTGTTCACCCTGTGTCTGTCTCTCTTATGGGGACCTCAGACTGAGGACTCACCCTCCTCCACTGTGACCTCATCTTAGTTAATCACATCTACAATGCTTCTATCCAAATGAATTCACATTCTAAGGTGATGTGTTGGGCCCCAGTTAGGACTTCAGTGGATCTTTTTGAGGGACACATTTCATAAAACTGATCTGTAGATTTAACACAGTTCCAATCAGATCCCAGCAGGAATTCTTATAGATACAGAGAAGCTGATTCTAAAGTTTACATGGAAAGGCCAAGAAACTAGAATAGGTGGAAGCAATTCTAAAAAAGAATGAAGTTGAAGGAATGAGATGATCTGATTTTAGGACAGAACAGGCTTGCAACGTTAATCAAGAGTGTAGTGTGTCAGAGGAGAGGACACATAGATCAATGAAACAGAATAGAGAGCCCAGAAGTAAATCCACGTAAACACAGGCGATGGATTTTGACAGAGGTGCAGAGCAATTCACTGGAGAAGGGACAGTCTTTTCAACAGATGGTGCTGGAACAACTGGAAGACTGTGTGAGAGAAAAGGGAATCCTGTCCTAAACTTCACACAGTATACTCAAATTAACTTAAAAGGAGCTATAGATCTAAACCTGAAACTATAAAATGTCTGGAAGAAAACATAGGCGATCCTAAAGCATGACACTAACACCAAGATTCATGAAAAAAAAAAAAACCCGATAAACTGGACTTTATTAGTTTATCAAAAGTGTCTGTAAAAGACACTTAAGAGTTCATGTACACTCGTGGCTGATCCATGTTGATGTGTAGCAAAACGAATACAGTATTGTAAAGCAAAACAAACTAAAAAAATAAAAATTAATTAAAAAAAAAGACACTTAAGAGAACGAAAAGACCAAAACAAATTATAAAAGAGAACTAAAAGACAAATTATAGGCTGAGAGGCAATGTTTGTAAATCGTATATTTGATGAAAGACATATTCAAAATTCATTAAAAACTCTTAGAACTGAACAGTAAGAAAACAACCAACCTGTTTTAAACAGGCTAAAGATCTGAACAGACATTTCATCCGAGGGGATATACAGATGGCAAATAAGCACACACAAAGATACTTAATGTCATTGAGAAGGTAACAGGTAGGAAGGCCAGAGGTCCCCAAGCGGCAGGAAGAAATACACTGCCAGCGACAGACATTCTCTTCCTCTCTACACAAAATTAAGAGGCTTCTTTTAATTCTGTGTTGACGAAACTGCTTCTGCCTAAGACTAACCTTTTTTTTTTTTCTTGTCTCAAACCTTGGACTGATAATGGCTTAACAAACCAGTATGCATGTCAATTGTTTTATGGCTGGGGATGACACCCCTTGTGCCATCCTATCTCAAAAATGCATATTGTGGGAGAGGGGCCTGGTGAAACTCGTCAACCTTGAGGTATCTCTCTTATCTGATTAATAAGCTTGCTAACAGACATAAAGTAAATGTTGCTCAGTGGTGTCTGACTGTTTGCAACCCCATGGACTATAGCCTGCCAGGTTCCTCTGTCCGTGGGGTTTTCCAGCCAAGAATACTGGAGTGGGTTGCCATTTCCTTCTCCAGATCTTCCCAACCCAGGGATTGAACCCAGGTCTCCCACGTTGTAGGCAGATGCTTTACCATCTAAGCCACCAGGGAAGTCACCTTAGGTAAAGAGAGAATTAATAGGACTTGGGCATGAAGTGGCTACAAGTGAATATGTAAGACTGCATTTGTTTCTCAAAGGATCAAAATTTGCATAATTTATAGTTCTGAGTGGTGAGTAAATGAGTATTTGCTATATTATTTACTCTGTGTTTTAAATGTTTTTAATTAATATATACACATATATTTTAAAAAGAAGAAAGTGAACATATAATATCCAAGCTGAAAATTACCTGGGAGATCACCTGTTTCCTTTATAAAAAAGAACTAAGAAAAGATGTCAGAATAAGAACACAAAATTAATACTATTGTAAATTATTGCCATTTTAAACACAGTAGGTAGCTAAACAAGCACATACAAGAATTAGATCTTAATTGTTTGAAAGAAAACCTTAGTAGGCTGAAGAGTGATCAGCTCCAATTTCTCAAAATCTGGTGCATGTACACACACACACAACCTCCTAGAAATGCCTTATCAATTCAAGGCAAGCACAGGCAGTGAAGTGGGTCTCTGACCCAAGCCCAGGCTGACCTCTAGCTCATCTTTACTTAAAATTATTTAAAAGTTCTAAAGCCTAGAGTTCATTAGTCCCAAGAGCTATCTAAAAGTAGTCCTGAACTAACTATAAAGTAGTTCATTTATCCAATACTTACAAATATCTAAAAGATTACATGAAGAAAAAAGAGACAGCAAGTATTTACTGTTCATGTCAAATTTTCAATCCATAAGTAAATCATTTAATTTCAGCTGAGATAAGTGACCTCCTATTTTCCAGCTGAGAACCATCTATTTTAAAATTCACCCCTCCCTACCTTTCATCAATCCAAAGATCAAAGAGGAATTTTGAGAGAGAGGGAGTAGATTGACTCTTCATTGAGTTAAGTGAAACCCTAAGATTTTGCTTTTTCATTTTAGAGATAATTTGAAATATACTACACTGGGTAATAATTAAATTTAAAGAAATAGAAGATTTTAAATGCAGAAATCTAGTTTTATATATATAGAAGTCTAACATCAGTTCAGCTTTTCTATTACTTAAGTGTTCTCAATTTCAACATTATGTCAACTTTTAAGAAGCAGTTCCATTTTACCAAGCACAATATACCCCTATGTTAGCTACCAATTTTATCCATTTAATTTTCTATTTTCCTTTTCCATCCTTTAAACATGTTTAATATGCCCTAGTCCATTTAGACTGCTTATTTAACAAAATACCATAGACTGGGTGGTGTATAAACAACAGAAATTTATTTCGCACAGTTCTGGAGCCAGGAAGTCCAAATTAAAGCACCAACAGATTTGCTATCTGGCGAGAATCAGCTTCCTGCTTCATAGATGATGGTCTTCTGGCTATATCCTCACATGACAGAAAAAGGGAAGGAGCTCTTTGGAGTTTTTCAAAGGGCACTAATTCCATCAGAAGGGCTCCATTCTGAACACCTTATCACCTCCCAAAGGCCCCCACCACCTAATGCCATCACAATGGCAGCAGGGTGAGCAGGCTAGGAGGGGTGTTAGGGTTTCAATATATGAATAGGGGGTGGGGTGGGCACTACAGAAACTGTCTTATAGCCACAGCAAAATGTACGAAAAATTTAATACGAATGAGGCAGCTTCACTAATTAGGAAAGCGTCTCATTTCTAAAGAGCTCTACATTTGGATTATCTTTAACAGCATAGTTTTTCATCACCAACACAGAATACAACTCACCTCAGAAAACTAGAAAAGAAAAATTTTATCTAATTATTCTTTGTGTGAAATAGGGTTTATCAATCAGTATACACTCAAATATAACAGTTGCTCAAAAGACACCTTTTGTTTTTAATTCTCAAAACAAAAACTTAACTTATTAGCAAAGGTAAATATTTAGTATCCTTATTCATGGCACACCATAAGGTTATCAGTATTGACAAATACACACAAGGCACAATAAATAGAATTCCTAAAAAAAAATTACTAAGGTAATAAGCTGGAAATTAACCTGTATTTCTCCCTGTGACCTATTAGCCCTACATAGAAAACACTGCTGAGCGTCTCATCCTTTCCCTTCCGAAGAACAGAATTATGCTTTACATATAAGAGATAAGAAAGTATTTTTTGGAAAGTATGAAGAAATTCCTGTAGTGGTATCTGCAGTGCTAGAGCAGTCATCTGAGAGGAAAATAAAGAACATCACTTTTAGAAAGGGTGCTAGAGAGTACAAAGAAATGACAAAATGTGACACTTGTCCATACAGAGTGGTACACACATAATCATATCATTCTCTGTACTGTCTGTATGTTTAATTTGGAAGGAAAATTTAGGATTTACTCTGCATCACAAAGAATATAAAATAAATGAGTTAACATATTGGCTATATCTCACAAGGGCAATTTTACACCTTGCTAAAAACTAGCAAGGGGGACTCTTTCTGTCCCCTTCTGATGTCTATGTCAGAAGCTTTCCCTCTCTCTATTATATTTTAATAAAACTTTGCTACACAAAGGCTTCAGATAGTCAAGTCTTGTCTCTGGCTCCAGATCAAATTCCTCTCCTCTGGAGGCCATGAATCCCGGCGTAGCACACACCCAGCGGTGGCACATATCTCACAGCAGCAACCTTTCATCATTAGCCATTGCTGCTGCTGCTACTGCTAAGTTGCTTCAGTCGTGTCCTACTCTGTGTGACCCCATAGACGGCAGCCCACTAGGCTCCTCTGTCTCTGGGATTCTCCAGGCAAGAACACTGGAGTGGGTTGCCATTTCCTTCTCCAATGCATGAAAGTGAAAAGCGAAAGTGAAGTCGTTCAGTCGTGTCCGATTCTTAGGACCCCATGGACTGCAGCCCACCAGGCTCCTTAGCCATTGGGTAGGTGCAAATTGAAACACCAATGACCCAGCAATTCCACTTCTAGATACTTACCCTAATGTTTGTTACATTCACACAAACACCTATACAAGAATGTTGAGGACTTCCCTGGTGGTCCAGTGGTTAAGAATCCACCTGCCAACGCAAAGGAAATGAGTTGGATCCCCGGTCCAAGAAGATTCCAAGAAAAGCCATTGCAATGAGCAGGCTGTGCACTGCAGAGAGGAGCCCCCTCTAGCCACAACTAGAGAACACCCACGAACAGCAACGAAGAACCAGTGTAGCCAAAAATACATAGAATTAAAAAAAAAATGATGATAGCAGCTGTAGTCATAATCACCCCAAACTGGAAGCAACCCAAACTGGTAGAGTGGATTCATGAACTATGGTTCATTTAGGGAAGCCAGCAATAAGAAGGAACAAACTCTTGCTATACATAACAACGTGGGTGAAAGAGCCAATCTCAAACAACACGTGCTGTATGCTCCAATTTATGTGATTGTCTAGAAAAAACAAAACAGTGGTGATGAGGGTAGATCAGTGGTTCCCAGGCTAGGGATAGGGAAAGGTGTGCCCACGTAGGGATGGCTAGAGGGAGTGTATTGGAGATGATGGCACTGTTCTGAATCCTGATTGTGGTGGTAACATGCGGCCGTACATGTAAAGGTCACAGATATGCACACCAAAACAGGTCTTTGTTTGAAAAGATAATTTGAAAAACTGTATCTAGTTGAGTATTTTATATGATAACTTTTATGTGATAAAGTCAGTGGGAGAATCTGGGTGATGGGTATGGGTTTGCGCTAAACAATTCTTCTAGCTTTGCCGTCTGTTTGAAGAAAATAATGCAATCTTGGAAAAAACTATATTCAGAATGATCCTGTTTGTTTTTAGAATGTGTCTACCTATCTGTCTATCTGGTCTATTTCACATATCCAAATATACGAAGAAGACTGACAGCATCATATCAAAATATTAATGGGATCTCTCTAATGGGTAAAATTGTTAGTGATTAAACTGGTCTTTAGTTGTTGGAAATTCCCTGGTGGTCCACTGGTTAGGAATGGAGTCTTTCATTGCTGGGAGCCTGGGTTCGAACCCTGGTCAGGAAACTAAGATCCCACAAGCCACACAGTGTGGCTAAAAAAAAAATTTTTTTTTAAATTGTCTGTATAGTTCTGAGCACATACTGTTTTATTCAGGGAGAGTATAGACTATATTTTAAATGCCTTTTTTTTTCAGTTACATGTGCAATTCTGACTTATTGTAAAGTTCAAATGTACAGAAATATGTAACTGCACAGGAAAAGTCCCTCATACTCACTCCCAGAACTGGTAACATTCTGTGTATATCCAAAAGGCTAAATCTTAAATTCAAGTCCGTTTTTTTCAGATTATGTCATCTTAAAAAAAATAAGCAACTTTATGGTTGCCAGGGGGAAGGGTAGGGGGAAGGGATAGTTAGGAAGTCTGGGATGGACAGTTACACACTGCTATATTTAAAATGGATAACAACAAGGACCTACTATAGCACATGGAACTCTGCTCAATGTTATGTGGCAGCCTGGATGGGAGGGGAGTTTAGGGGAGAATGGATACATGTGTATGCATCTTTGAGTCCCTTTGCTGTTCACCTGAAACTATCACAGCATTATTAATCAGCTGTACCTCATACAAAATAAAAAGTGACACTTCCAAAGTCACCCAGTGGCTAAGAATCCTCCTGCCAATGCAGGGACATGGGTTTGATCCCTGGTCCAGGAAGATTCCACAAGTCAAAGATTAACTAAGTCTGTGGCCATAATTACTGAGCCTGAGTGGTGCAACTACTGAGCCCACGCCTAGAGCCTGTGCGCAGCAACAGGAGAAGCCACCACGATGCGACATTCACGCACCACAGTCCCCCGCCCAGCACAGCCGAGACTAAATAAACGCTTTTTAACAGTGTAGTGAAACCTTATTGCTGGGCAGCAGAGTGGAGAGTGCTGCAGAGACTGCTGGTTGCTCACATGTCTGATCTCCCCTTCTTCCTGAGGGTTAGACTTTTATGTTTTTAGCAGAGCACATGGTTACCCTCAGAAGAGACTGTTGCCTTGCTTTCCTTGCTAGATGTGATCAAGAGAAAACAAGCAAAATGTTTTTAAAGAGGAGAGATGTTTTCTTTGTCTCCAATTAATCCTTTCTAATGGCTAGAATGTGGACATGATGACTGGAGCACAGCAGCTATTTTAGACCATGAGGAAACTGTGAATGAAAGCCACATGCTGAAGAGCAACAGGTTAGAAAGAGGCCGGGCTCCTGGCACTGTGATGCACCACGCTAACTTTCCACAACCTGCCGCTGGACTTCTTGAATGTGAGAGAGAAGTGTACTTCTGTCTAGTAGAATTCACTGGCATCTTTTCTAATTGAATTATAATTGAAAAACAATATTATATTAGTTTCAGGTATAGTGATTCGCTATTTTCATATATTATAATCACCACTGTAGGTCTAGGTACCATTTGTCATCATACAGAGTTATTACAGTATTACTGATTGTATTCCCTATGTTGTACATTACGTCTCAGTGATTTATTTTATAGCTAGAAATTTGTACCTTTTAATCCCCTTTACACTATTTCACCTGTGCGCCTAACTTATCTCCCAT
This sequence comes from Aepyceros melampus, assembly GCA_006408695.1. Taxonomy (NCBI): domain Eukaryota; kingdom Metazoa; phylum Chordata; class Mammalia; order Artiodactyla; family Bovidae; genus Aepyceros; species Aepyceros melampus. The sequence continues at coordinate 135,596 of SJXQ01009941.1, forward strand.
CCATTGGTATTGGGATTTTGTTATTTGCAGCCTTATATGCACAAGACAGGAGAATCAGTGAGGAGAATTTCTAGCTATTGAACGGAGAGAGAATGAGGACCTGAACCATGGTGGGAAGTGGGTTTAAGAGACATTTGTCAGACTTCCCTGGTGGTCCAATGGATAAGAATCTGCCTGCCAGTGCAGGGGACATGGGTTAGACCCTGGTCAGAGAAGATCCCACATGCTTTGGAGCCACTAAGCCTGTTTGCCACAACTACTGAAGCTAGCCTGAACACCCTGGAGCCTGCTCAGCAACAAGAGAAGCCACTGCGATGAGAAGCCCGTGCACTGCAACAAAGTGCAGCCTCACTCACCGCAACCAGAGAAAGCCCACAAGTGAAGACCCAACGCAGCCAAAAATTTTTTTAATTAGGACATGCCCAAGTTCATGTGGCAAATTTTGGGATGGTGAGGGACAAGGAAGCCTGGCGTGCTGCAGTCCACGGGGTCACTAAGAGTTGGACATGACTTGGCAATTGAACAGCAATAACTAGGACATGCCAAGTTCCCATGCCTGAGAGAGGGATCATTTAAAGGAGGCTAGACTGCACTGGTCTGGAGTTGAGCAGAGAAGTGTGAGCTGGAGGAGACTTAGAGTCAGAGAGATGAAGGTGCCCAAGTCACACGGCTGGGAGGGCCCTGAGTGGAATGTGTACTAGTTATCCATGCTGAGTGAAAAATCACTCCTCAGCTTAGCAAGAGGGAGACGGGGGTCTGGGAGCTAGCTTGGAGTCTGTCTCATCTGAGATTGCAGTTAAGTCATTGACCAGGGCTGCAGTGCCCTGAAGGCTTGGTGGGGCTGGCGGAGCCATTTCCAAGGTGGCTGGTCCATGCTGAGGGTCTGCCCGGTGCCCACCCTGTGTGGGAAATATTACCTGAACAAAGATGACATCACTTTGGGGGGTGGAGGAGAGAGGCAGGGTGGCATAGTGGCGGTCTCTGATAGGTTCCAGCGAGGGTAGTGGGTGTGAATAAGAGATATGCTGTCTCGAGGCTTATGGCCGTAGCAAGAGCTCATCACACCTTAGCTCCTGGAGGGTCTGGGCCCAGAAAGGCTGTGATTCAAGTCCCAGCTTTGCCACCTAGCAGTTGCGGTGCCTAGAGTCCTCAGCCTTCAAATGGGACGCTAATACCCTACACAGGGTTGTCATGAGGACTGAAGCTAGGGCCCAGCACATCATAATTGCTCAAATAAAGCTTTATGATGGCTAATTTCCCTGCTCAAAATTCTCCCAGGGCTCACCCATGCCATAGCACCAAAGCCACTCAGAGCCTCCTCCATCAAGCCTTGCCTGCTGTTTTCCTTCACCGCCGACACCCTGTGCCTCTACATGCCACCACCATGCCCTTTCCTTCTTTCATCTCCCTATTTCTTCCTTCCTCAAGAAAGCTCCCAGATGGGCCTCGCCCTCCCCTGTGCTTTGCAGGGCACACCCCCTGCCTTGATCTGTGTGCCTGACATGGTGCTGGGCACAGCCTGGGTGGGGTAAGATCCATACCGCAACAGTTACATGAGAGGGGTGGCCAACTCAGCTGAGATGGGGAGTGTCCAGGGGGCTGACTGACGGGAAGCAGGGACGACCAAGGGGTGGGCAGTGGGGAGGATGCTCTGAGCTGAGAAGGCTGCCCCCTCCAGGAGGTCAGGCCCCGGTGGGTGGTGGTTGTGGCTTTATCATCTGCACACTCTAGGTACTAAGAGTTGCTTTTAGAGTTAACTGGAAGGAGTGCCATCTGAGGATTTGAAAGCTGATAAAATCCCTGCCTTTTCCCCAAACACCTTCTAACAGTTTGTTCAAGGTACCTGAGAGTTTGCCATTAGAATCATGTTTGATGTGAAAGGCAGTGTCTCCGGGAGCTCCCGCTGAAATCTGCACCCAGCGTGTTCCGTGGGCGGGCAGCAGAGTGGCCCATTAGTCCTGATGAGCCAATCTGACAGACCATCTGTCACCCGCAGGCTTGAGCTACACAGTGAAACCACCAAATGTGTCACCCCAATTTGCTCCTCCTCATGGCCCCCCTAATGCCCAAGTCACCCCCTGGTGGTCTGGACTCCGTCTGAGTAACCCCATCGCCCAAGGTTGTACAGCTGCCTTCATCAAAACTTCCTCCTTTGAGGCCATGCTCAGGTCCTTGCTGGGCTTCCCTTGGTGAGGAATGTGAGGCAGAATAAGCTCTCAGGGGAGCCTGCAGGGGAGGTGGCCCCTGCCTCCCTCCCTCTCCTCATGGGAGGGTCCCTCCCTCGAGCCTTTTCCCATGGAGTGTAGGAGCAGCTGTGCTGGGGCGGAGTGAGATGGCATCACAGTCGCAGAGCTCAGGGCTGGACAGGACCCCAGTGAGCCACCTGGTCCAGTCCTCTGCTGGTGGGCAGGCAAGGTGCTGTCTCCATGGTTTTAGATACAGAAAACTCCTAACAGCTATTTCAACCCATCTGCTGTTCTCCATGGATTTAGATACAGAAAACTCCTAACTGAGCTATTTTGCCCCATCCGCTGGATCTGGCCAGCTCCGTCTCTCACGGGGAAGCACTTTCCACCTGTGGTTTTGCACAGGACCATCTCACAATACACACAACACTTCTAAGAGGGAGAGGTGTACCGTGCTGGAGAAAGATTCGGGATGCCTCCCCCTGACGCCTCCTTCAAATGGCTTCAGCACTGAGGACAGTCCTGCTGCCGGCAACAAGGTGACCAAGGATGAAGCGGTTCCAATGCTGGCTGACTGAGTGGCTCAGCAGCGTCACTTGCCACAGAGGTTGCTTTCAACCTTCATCTCCGCCATTGCCAAGGAGTTGGCATGTTTTTCCTCATTGTCACAAGATGGCTGCCTGTCACCAAGCATCTTGCCTAGACGTGACAAATGTACAGTCAAGGAAGAGAACTTTCCTGGAAGCTGCCAACAATTCATCTTTGTATCTGAGTGGCCATAATTACACCTTTGCTCATTCAAAATCCAATATTAGTGCAGCGTTGGGAGACAGTTCACGGGCTGCTCATGTTTCTTCACAACTCTCAAAGAGGCTTATATAGTGAACAGCCTTTAAAAACAGTGCTTCCTCTAGATCGAAGGGAAGATTTGTTTAGTTCCTATTTGAAAAGATTCCGGTTCCCTAAGCTGGAGAAGGAAATGGCAACCCACTCCAGTGTTCTTGCCTGGAGAATCCCAGGGACAGCAGAGCCTGGTGGGCTGCTGTCTATGGGGTCGCACAGAGTAGGACACGACTGAAGCGCCTTAGCAGCAAGCTCAGGGTTCCTCTCAGTAACACAGGTCAGGTAGTCATACAACCATACCTCACTGCAAAGGAGGCTGGGAAATGTAGTCTTTAGCCAGATAGTCAAGTGCTCAACTGAAATTTCCATTTCTGCAGAAGAAGAGGAGAAGGAAATGGAAACCCATTCTAGTACCTTGCCTGGAAAATTCCATGGATGGAGGAGCCTGGTAGGGTGCAGTCCATGGGGTCGCTAAGAGTCGGACACGACTGAGCGACTTTACTTTCGCTTTTCACTTTCACCCATTGGAGAAAGAAATGGCAACCCACTCCAGTGTTCTTGCCTGGAAAATTCCAGGGATGGGGGAGCCTGGTGGGCTGCCGTCTATCGGGTTGCACAGAGTTGGATACAACTGAAGCGACTTAGCAGTAGCAGCAGCGGAAGAAGGGAGAATAGATAGATACTGGGCAGTTGGCAGACTCTGCCATAGTGACTCCAATAAACTGAAGTTCTCTTAGGCAGTTGGGAGGAAAGTGCTGGAAAAGTGATAATACTAGCATGGTAAGTGATGTCTTGGTCCTATTTTGCAAATGAGGAATTGAGCTCCCATAAGGGAGCTGTCAGTGACTTCAGGTGTTCCCATCCTTCTCCTGCCTCTGCATCTGTGCAGATCAGGTTAGGCTGGGGGCCTTCTCTTTCTTCTCAATCACTCAATTCCCCTGGCTCCCATAATCCTCTCCCTCTTGCTGTTCGTCTCTGGTCTTTCTGGCTCCTTCTGCACCTTCTCCTCTTCCTAGCTCATCACGGCCGAGTTCCCAGGCTCAGCTTTCTCACTTGTGCATGCTTGAGTCCGCCTGGCCCATGGCATTAAATAGTGGCTCCTTGCCAAGACACTCTCACATCTGTCTGCATTTTGGACTGCTCTTTGTGATTTCTTCTTCTTTTTATTTTAATATTTATTTATTTGGCCACTCTCTCATTGCGGTGCTCAGTCTTAGTTGCCCTGTGGCATATGGGATCTCAGTTCCTAAACCAGGGATCGAACCTGTGTCCCTTGCACTGGAAGGCAGATTGTTAACCACTAGACCTCCAGGGATATACAAGTGCTTTGGATTTGTGTATCCAACTGCCCGCCAACACCCCCATTTGAGTGTCTTGCTGCTACTGCTAAGTCACTTCAGTCGTGTCCAACTCTGTGCGACCCCATAGACGGCAGCCTCCAGGCTCCCTTGTTCGTCTTGCAGGCACCTCCAACATCACAATCCAAAACTGAACTCACGACATCACCCACAGACTTGCTTCTCTTACATTCTGGCCAGTCTCAGTAGCCAGCCAGCCAGCACTCTTGGCTTCTCTGTGACCTTCTTTTACTTCTTCTGCACACATTCCACCTGCATAACCATGCCTGGATCATTGCTGGAGTCCCCTCCTGCTGCCCTTAAGACACCTCGGCTCACTCTAGCCATTTCTTACATCTTGGAACGGAGGTATACTCACAACAATCTTGTTCTTAAAAACTTCAGCGGCTCACCACTGCTTTAAGGATAAAGACCAAAATTGTTTTCTAGTGAGGCATAGGTTCTTGCCACTCCTATCCATTATTTTCTTCTTTAGAAAGACAACTTGCTATTTGTAGCTGGGCACTTAAATCTTGGTCAGTTGGATGCAGACAGGTGTTGTATTGTGTTTTTATGTGGAGATGGGGTGGAACTTTCCTTGTCTTTCCTCACTTCTGCTGACAAGAATGCAGACGTGATGGCTGACACTCAGGCAGCCATCTTGGGAGGCAGCCATCTTGGGAGGCAGCCATCTCGGGCCATGAGGAGGAAGCCCCTGCAAAGTTCCGCAGAGCAATGAGACAGAATGGGCCTGATCACTGACACTGAGGCACACGTCTGCTTGCCTTTGGGCTTTTCTTCTGGGAAACAGAAATGAACTGTGATCTAGTTTGTTACTACTTCTGCATTTTCTCACAGTCCAACCAAATTCCACCCCAATCACATGACTCCTGCTGCCTCTGGAGTCTCTACTTGTGGTCCTTATCTGTGCTCATTCCAGTGGAGCCACAATATTACTGTTGCGTTACTCTTACATCCCAAGCTCAGCCCTGACTCAGGGCCTTTTCATGTGCTCTGCTCTGCTTGGAGCACCTTTTTCCTGCCTTCCTACCTAGAGTATTTAATACCCAATGAAAACAGTTATTCTTAAAAAAAAAAAAAAATACTCCTGCTCTACACATGCTTTCAATAATAATCATGGGTCACCATAGTAATAGTAACCAATAAAATATACAGTGAAATTGAATTTCATATATATAATCATTATGGTAAAAAATAAAAACAAATACTATGGTTAAAAAAAAGAAATAGGTGGAGCCAGGTCTTGGTGCCAGAATAGTGGCTTCCAGGAGAGTTCATGCTGCTGAATATTCCCCAGTTCCTCTGCCACTAGTGGCCTTGTCCTGAGCCACAGCTGCCTGCCCTACCTCCTCAGGAGACCCTTCAAGACCAGCAGGTGCCACTGAATGAATGCGCCTGAGCCAGGCAACAGCTGAAGCACTGAATGCAGTTCATGGATTCACTGCAGAAACAATTTGAGAACTGCCCCCAAAATGTGGCCAAGACAGAACCATTCTAGAAGCTCAGACCACCGTTAACCCAGATCCAATCAAATAAACATTGCCATCTTCCCTGCTGCTGCTACTGCTGCTAAGTCGCTTTAGTCGTGTCCGACTCTGTGCGACCCCATAGATGGCAGCCCATCAGGTTCCCCCATCCCTGGGATTCTCCAGGCAAGAACACTGGAGTGGGTTGCCATTTCCTTCTCCAATGCATGAAAGTGAAAAGTGAAAGGGAAGTCTCTCAGTCATGTCTGACTCTTAGCGACCCCGTGGACTGTGGCCCACCAGGCTCCTCTGCCCATGGGGTTTTCCAGGCAAGAGTGCTGGAGAGGGGTGCCATTGCCTTCTCCGGCCATCTTCCCTAGCTACTACCAAATCCTCTCCACCTGCCCCCATGACCACTTCCAGAGCCAGTCAGGCCCAGTATCATTCTGTCNACCCCGTGGACTGTGGCCCACCAGGCTCCTCTGCCCATGGGGTTTTCCAGGCAAGAGTGCTGGAGAGGGGTGCCATTGCCTTCTCCGGCCATCTTCCCTAGCTACTACCAAATCCTCTCCACCTGCCCCCATGACCACTTCCAGAGCCAGTCAGGCCCAGTATCATTCTGTTAGCTACACCATGCTTTCCACGAGTGATTGCCTGCAAGCTGGAGAGATAGAAACTGGTGGATCAAGGCTGTATTCGTTCATTCACATATATGCACCATCATAAGACTCCTGAGAAAGAAGTATCAGTTATTCCTAAAAATGTATATACATTTTTACCTTTAGATAACAAAAATATATTCAGATGGTAGACTACTAGAATTTTGGATTTTCCCCTTAAAATTATGACTTTGTAGAGCTTTGAGGGTTATTTGTTGAGTTGATGTTTATAATTTCCCTTATTGTTTTTCCTCTAGGATTCTTTGTTAAGGATATCATATATGTAAAAAATGTATAAATATGATTTACTAAGCAAAGGTATATCTTTAAATGTGAATGCATTTTTCTTTGCTTTTTTATTTCAAATATGCCTTGCTACTGCTGCTGCTAAGTTGCTTCAGTCGTGTCCGACTCTATGCGACCCCAAAGATGGCAGCCCACCAAGCTCCCCCGTCCCTGGGATTTTCCCAGGCAAGAACACTGGTGTGGGTTGCCATTTCCTTCTCCATCAAATATGCCTTATTGTGTAACAACTTTAAACATTTGATGAAGAGCATTTCTAGCAATCTTAAAGTAACTGGAAATTGCTATTTGTGAGAATTTTAATGCTGTTTAACAACTCAGGAAATGGTACTTTCTTAGAGTTTAATATCATTTTCTTTGCTGGAGAGGCAAACTTTGCAATTAGAAATATATCTTAGTTTGACTTGATGATTGTTTTGGTCCTGAATATTTGTAAGACATTCTTCAAAAATGCAGCTGTTTTTGGCACATTTAAGGAAATAATCTAAAATATTTTGTGCAATTCACAGCCTTATGTACTTTAACATGACAAATGTTGAAAAGTATATTTGTTAAAATGATTAACACAAAAAAAGAAATAAAAAGTCAAAGATTAATACTTTTAAATTACATTACATACTTTTTTTGACAAAAGAGAAAAATACATGCCTATATCAATGGCAGTAATGAATAACATTATACTTTCTGTTTTCCAGCCTTCTGCATGTCTGTCAATGACTTTGTCAAAATTATATTGCATATTCATGTTTGAGAAATATCTTAGGCAGATTTGTTAATTTATCTTTGATCATAACTGACCAATGTATATTTTTATTAGGAAATTTTTTTTCTTGAATGAAAAAACAGATGCACAAATAATTAGGGAAAGCCTTAACCATAAGGATAAATTTGGCAAATTTTGAAAAAATCCATGTCACAATAAATGGGAACCACAGTCCAGTTGACATGTGTTTCTTCAGGACTGATTGTAGCAGCTTTCAAATATCTTCTCAATTGAAAATTTTTTGATAAATAAAAAGTCCAAATGATCACATAGAACTAGGCTACCAGTGTTTATTTCAGACCCACAGTTTAATGAAAGACAGAAGGCAATGGCACCCAACTCCAGTCCTCTTGCCTGGAAAATCCCATGGACGGAGGAGCCTGGTGGGCTGCAGTCCATGGGGTCGCTGAGGGTCGGACACGACTGAGCGATTTCACTTTCACTTTTCACTTTCCTGCATTGGAGAAGGAAATGGCAACCCACTCCAGTGTTCTTGCCTGGAGAATCCCAGGGATGGGAGAGCCTCATGGGCTGCCGTCTGTGGGATCGCACAGAGTTGGACACGACTGAAGTGACTTAGCAGCAGCAGCACAACAGATATTCCAGACGCAACTTTCCTCTGAAGTGAACACAAACCATTCCGAGTCCACATGACCACGGTTAGCTGGTTTCCAGTGTGTTGGGCGTGGTGCTGAACAATTGGGAATTCTCTCAAGTAACTTCCAAATGGAATACAATGCTCCTTAACGGATAAGTTATTAAAATGTGCTAATTGAAACTTACATATATGTTATGAAAAGTCAACAGCAACTGAAGCAATGGTTGAGGTCTTAAACCACAAGAAGAATTTTGGGGAAGGGCGTCACTTAGAATTGCTGGTATACAGCGATAATAAAAAGCAGATGGACTTTTAGTGGTTTCTGATTGTTTTACAGTTTGTTACTGAGGATACCCCCTCTTGTCTACATCAGGGCGCATGCTCCTACCATCCCACCCTCAGCACACCCTCCTTGCTGCCAACTCTGTATGTGTCCCCATGAGGCTCTTACCTAGATGACGGGTGTATCTGTGTCGAGACTTCTTTGTCGTCTTTCCCCCAGTAACCTGTCTGCTCTGTGTGGTGGTCGCTGCTCTGCTCACGCTTTGCACCCCAGCTCCCAGCAGAGTACCCGGCACCTACTAGGTCCACAGTACGTATCTGTTGAATAAGTGCAGGTGAAGAACTTGGCACACAGGATCCACTCACTAAAGGGGAGCTGTCATCACTCTTATCTGCAGCTTGTTCATAGTCTGAAATGTAAGGAACATTGGAACACCTCCACATTTAAATCGGCAAAAGGCTGTCTAAATTTTGAAGCATGAATTTTTATCTTTCCCAAAGATCATTCCTGAAGGTCGGCAGTCCCATCTCATTCATCTCTGGGGTCCCTTGAACCCCAATAGAGGACCTGGCACAAAACGGGGGCCAGTAAATATTCAATAATCAGAGTTTACTGAGCATCCATTACCCATTTTCTTCACGTACATGGTTCCTCCAGGGTGAGTATGAGCACATTCATTTTACAGATGAGGAAAATGAAATCCAGAAAGACTCGATGACTTGCTCAAGATAGATCACAGAACCAGTCAGTGCAGACAGCTTTTTAGTTTTTTTTTTTTTTTTTTTGGGCTGCCCCAGGGCATGGCATGTTACTGAGGATAACCTCTTGGGATTTCAGTTCTCAAATCAGAGATAGAACCCAAGTCCCCTGCATTGAAACTGGAGAGTCTTAACTCCAAATTGGAGAGTGTTAACTCAAATTGGAGAGTCTTAACCACTGGACCACCAGGGAAGCCCTCAGATGAGCTTTAGTCCAGGTCTGCGGGGGTTCTAAAGCTCCTCAGATTTTTCCAGGACTCCGAGCTGCTCCCCATGTTGGGTGTTGGGGAGATGACTCCAGTTCAGGGTGGGACTGGGTGAGGGTGGGAGCCTGTCCTTGGGCCCCAGTTTCCTTAGGCTGGGGGGACCTGGGCTTCGGGTTAGACACGTGTCAGGCTCCTAGGCTGATGCAGAGTGGTCAGCACCTGTGCGCTTGCATGGGGTTGACGCGCCCAGGTGTGGAGGGGAGGCCTGGGGTTGAGGGTGGCAGCCATGAGTTCCAGGGCAAGCAAGGTCCCACCACCAAGAGCCGTGCAGCCTGCAAGGCAGGGAATGTTTCCAAGCGGTGGAGAATGCCTGGTGAGGAGAGCATCCTCATGGGGATGAGAGCCAGTGACTCGGGCTGGCCCAGGGCTGGGCCCCGGCAAGCTGGGCACAGGAGGTGCTCTGCCAGGGGCAATGTCTTCTATTCCTCCTTCAAGTTCTCTTCCCAGCCGCTCCCTCTTTTCTCTTCCCAGCCGCTCCCTCTTACAATCCAGGAGAAGCACGGTTCACTGCGGGGGGCCTTGCAGGGAGGGGGCGCTGCACACCCGACAGGGCACCTCCAGGACCCCGATGATGGTACCGCGGTCCAGCCTCCAGGTCGCGCTGGATGCAAGCGCTCCCGAGGCTCCTTCCAGAAGGATGTCCCGGCGGCCGCACCGCTGCGCTGATCGCTCCCCGGGCAGCCGCCCTGTGAACGAGGCCCCCGCGCGGGCAGGGGCCTGAGCGGGGACGGGCCTGTGGCCGCGGGCGGCTGGAGAGCGGAGGACGGATCGGGGGCCCGGGGGGTCTGGGTCTGGGTGTCTCGGGCGATGTCCCGGCGCCGCCACGTGGCTGTGCCTGGCCTTGCCGCGCCTGCTCCGAAAGGGGCGGCGGGCGAAGGCTCAGGGGCTTGCGGCTGGGCCAGTTTGGACCCCTGGCTGTGACGGTGCGACTAACCTCCCGCCCCTGTTCCTGTCTTTGGAGGGAAAACCAAGGCTTGAGGGACCCTGAGGCCTAGGGCAGCGGGAAAGGCGGGGAAGGACGTGGCGAGAGGGACCCGTCCAGGGAGGTTGGGATGAGAGTGAGGACCTCTCCCGAAGCTCAGGAGGAGAACACCCCTCCAGTCTCCACACCAATGTTCACTCGTGGTCAGAAGTGCCGATAGCATCATCCCCTCTCTCCTGATTATCGAGGACAGTTGACGCCAGCTGACGTTCGGGGGGACCTGGAACCTGAGTGCCCTTCGCAGAGAGGAGCTTCTCGGGCCAGCCCTGCTCACCCTGGGGCCTCCGGCTTCCCGGCAGCTCACCGGTGAGCCGTGTGGTGTCTATCTGTCGTCCTGAGACCCGTCCAGACCAGGCAACCCAGTGCACCAGACAGGGGCATGGAGAACTCTGGGCCTCTCGGGATTCCCCAGGAGGCCCCAGGACCCTCACCAGCAGTGTCCGAGGCCGCGCTGGTCCCTGTTGGAGGGAGAGGACTGTCTGGGCATGGCCCTGAGGAGCGTCACACAGCCAAGAGGTGGCAGAAATATCGCTGGAACACAGGTCTTCTGGATCTGAATACCGCATGCCCAGATCCACCCTGGGTGATGGGAGGGGCGGCCATGGGGGATGTGGCTCCAATAAGAGTATGTGGAGGGCAGGGAGGGGGGAGGTGGCAAGGAGTAGGTCTCTCAGCAGGAAAGCGGGAGCAGGTGACCTCCAGGGATCCAGGCGGT
>SJXQ01009941.1:147136-174593 GCA_006408695.1 Aepyceros melampus
TCACTGCACTCGCACAGCATTCTGTTTCCCTTTAATTGCACTTAGTGTTTCCCTGGTGGCTCGGTCAGTGAAGAGTCTGCCTGCAATGCAGGAGACCCGGGTTCAGTTCCTGGGTCAGGAAGATCCCTGGAGAAGGGCATGGCAACCCACTCCAGTATCCTTGCCTGGAGAACCCCGTGGACAGAGGAGCCTGGTGGGTCCAAAGCGTCGGACCCGACGGAGAGACTAACACACACATAAGACGCATACATTTAAAACTATTTGAGGCACCCAGAAAAGTGCAGAAAATGATATAACAATTACCTATAACCCTCCAACAAGTTAATTTTGTTTGAAATATTTAATTTTTTTTCAAAATATATATAATTTTCACCCTTGGCCTCCCTCTTTCTCCCTTCCCTTAAGTCTTTTTTCACTACTGAACACACTGTAAAGTTTTTATCAAATAGCTATCTATCCATAAATAATGTGATATTGTTCTAAAATTCTACATAAATGGTATCATAACATTTAATATCATTTTGCAAATTGCTTTATCTCAACATTGTGCTTTTGAGTTCTATCAGGGCTGATCTATGCAGATCTAATCCATTCATTGAAACCGCTGCATATCTTTTATCTGATGCCAACCACAATTTCGGAGAAGGCAGTGGCAACCCACTCTAGTACTCTTGCCTGGAAAATCCCATGGACGGGGGAGCCTGGTGGGCTGCAGCCCATGGGGTCACTAAGAGTCGGATATGACTGAACGACTTCACTTTCACTTTTCACTTTCCTGCATTGGAGAAGAAATGGCAACCCACTCCAGTGTTCTTGCCTGGAGAATCCCAGGGATGGGGGAGCCTGGTGGGCTGTCGTCTATGGGGTCGCACAGAGACAGACACGACTGAAGCGACTTAACAGCAGCAGCAGCAGCAGCAACCACAATTTATCTCCCCTCCTGCTAAGAATAATTTCATGGTTATGATCCATAGGCTCACAGAGCTTTCTTACAGGGATGGGGGAGCCTGGTGGGCTGTCGTCTATGGGGTCGCACAGAGACAGACACGACTGAAGCGACTTAACAGCAGCAGCAGCAGCAGCAACCACAATTTATCTCCCCTCCTGCTAAGAATAATTTCATGGTTATGATCCATAGGCTCACAGAGCTTTCTTGAACATGTCTCCTTGGACACGCACAGAAGAGTTTCTCGGCAGTTGTCAGCCAGAAGTGGAAATTCTGGGTCATAATGTTTACACATCTTCAGCTAACTACTGTCAAATCTTTCTCCAAAGTGGTAGCACCAATTCACAGTCCCACGAACAAACCACACATACAACTGAAGCTTCTTCAAGTGCTCTGCTGAGGCCTATTACAATCTGTTGAGTGTGAAATGGTTTTCCATTCTTGTTTGAATTTGCATTTCCCTACTTGTGAGACTAAACAACTTCTCTTGGCCATGGGCAGCTGCTCTTCTTTAAAAGGTCAGTTTATCTTTTTCTTCCTGATTGTTGGTTGCACTGATTGCAAAAACTGTCACAGCCTTTGGCCGGCTGATCCCGGTCAGGGATTGAGGACTAGTGCTGGGATGGATTAGTGATGTCTGCCACAGGTGTCTGGGCAGCCCTAGGGCTTTGTTAAGGCTTCAATACTGAGGTTGCAGGAGGGAGGCCCAGTAATGAGACTGGGGCCAGTGAGGAAACTCCATCACAGGCACAAATTTCAGTAATGAGGCCACAGCAGGTCTAGGCAAGTCAGGTCAGCAGGTGAGGACTGGCCCCCAAATTAGACCTCTTAAAATTATTCTGAGAGACGTCTGAGAAGCCCAGGGGGGTTTTGGCCCTGCTTGGACTTCTCTAGTTGAATTGTAGAATTATGTGTATCCCTAGTGCGGGCCACTGCAGGAGACAGTCATCACAGGCTGTGTGTCCCTGCACTCACCTGGGTCCCTGCACATGGCCCCCTGGGACCGGTCGCACAAGAGGAAAAATGCAAACTCATGCGACTCACAGAGCTTCAAGTACTAAATTCTTCGACAGAAGCTCTCGTCTCTTCTGCCGAAACCTGTGAAATGGTGACCAGGTAGCTTGTTAGCTTTCAAGTAGGGCAAAACCTGGGGCTCTTCACAGCCTTTCCCAGGGTCCTTATTAATACCATCTGTAGTGGCCCTTTGACATGTCTTGTGGCTGCTACAGTGTTAAAAATAGTTTGAAAATTGTGGCTAAAAAAAAAATCCATATTTTCTATGATAGGGTTTGTTTGAGTCTCCTCACATCTTCATCTTCCTCCCATTTAATTTGCTCGCTATTTCTTCAGGCATTTCAGACCCCTCTTCTGTGATCATTTGCCTTCCTCCTGAAGTCCGTCTTCTAGTGCAGGACTGATAGTGGTATGCACCCCCAGCTTTGTTTTTATTTGCAACTTGTAAATAATTATAAACTTTTATAAATTATAGAATTTTCTAAATTATAGAAAAGTGTGTAAGACACAAACAAATGGAATGAGGGACTTCCCTGGAGATGCAATAGTTAAGACTCTGAGCTTTCAAGGCAGAGGGCGTGATCTCTGGTCTGGGAACTAAGACCCTGCATGCCACGCTTCGTGGTCAAAAATAAAAAAAAAAAGGACAGTTATTATAAAATGGATGCTAGATGCCCAAACTGTTCCAAATTCTATTTTAAAATCTGTCTGTTCATTCTTAATAGTCTTTTGTTGAGTGATTTCTTTATGGCTGCACCTTTTATTTAAGTATTTCATAAATAGATGTTCTATATTTTGTATCTGAAACCCTCCAGTCTTCTGTCCTTAGGGATTTAAACCTGTGTTCATTTTCTCTGCTGCCTCACAGACACAGGAGCTGCCTCCCACGTGCTGGTGACCTCTGTGTGTTTGCTGTTTAAAATCAGCAGGAGTCTTGAGGGCCGTGGGCGGGTCCTGGGGAAGCAGTACTACAGGCAGCCTTTGCTTTTCCCCTGATGTGCTGCATCAGAAGCGCCACCGAGCTGCAGTGGCTTCATCTCACCTTGAGGGAGGGGCCCCGAGCCTGCCCTTTCCCCATCTGGACTGGCTTGAGCTTCGGTTTCCCAGTGTGTGTGTGCGTGCTCAGTCGCTCACTTGTGTCTGACTCTGTGTGACCCCACGGACTGTAGCCCCCCAGGCTCCTCTGTCCATGGGATTCTCTGGGCAAGAATACTGGCGTGGGTTGCCGTGCCCTTCTCCAGGGGATCTTCCCAACCCAGGGATTGAAGCCTCATCTCTTGTGTCCCCTGCACTGGCAGGCAGGCTCTTCCCTAGCACCACCTGGGAAGCCCTCAGTTTCCCAGTAATAGAGGGGAATTTATCAGCTGCCTATTGCCCCAGCCCTGCCAGGCCCTGGCCCCTCTTCCAGGATGGGCTCTCCTTGGGGACATCCTGTATCTTTCATCAGATCAGCCACATCACAAGTAAATATGTTTTTGAGTTTGGCTGTTCTTCTCAGCCGTGATGCCTTAATTCCTGAAGCAGACCATTTATATTTTCTAATCATTTCCTTCCTACTTAAGCCATCGTGCTTGAGTTCAGTTGCTTGCAGTAAAGACCAAATGTGAGGGTGGGGGTGAGTGTGGAAAGGGGGCCTGGGATCTCATTCCTTAGCTAGGCTGATGTCCCTGATGACCACGGAAGAGGGGAGAGAGGAGAGGAGGACAGGCAGGGTGGGGGCAGCAGGGGGCCTAACTTGAGGGTTAATGGCAAATAGACAGGGAAACAATGTAGACAGTGACAGATTTTATTTTTCTGGGCTCCAAAATCCATGCGGATGGTGATTGGAGCCACAAAATTAAAAGACGCCTGCTCCTTGGAAGAAAAGCTATGACTAACCTAGACAGCATATTAAAAAGCAGAGACCTTACTCTGCCAACAAAAGTCTGTCTAGTCAAAGCTATGGTTTTTCCAGTAGTCATGTATAGATGCGAGAGTTGGATCATAAAGAAAGCTGAACGCTGAAGAATTGATGCTTTTGAACTGTGGTGTTGGAGAAGACTCTTAAGAGTCCCTTGGACTGCCAGGAGATCCAACCAGTCTATCCTAAAGATTAGTCCTGAATATTCATTGGAAGGACTGATGCTGAAGCTGAAACTCGAATGCTTTGGTCACCTGATGTGAACTGGCTTATTTGAAAAACCCCTGATGCTGGGAAAGATTGAAAGCAGGAGAAGAAGGGGACAACAGAGGATGAGATGGTTGGATGGCATTACCGATTCAATGGACATGAGTGTGAGCAAGCTCCAGGAGTTGATGATGGACAAAAACGCCTGGTGTGCTGCAGTCCATGGGGTTGCAAAGAGTCAGACATGACTGAGTGACTGAACTGAACTAGGGGTCCCTGGGGGAAGGGCTGGCTACTGGGCAAGGGACCCTCAGCAACAGCAAAGGTGGGGTGGACCCTGGGGAGGGTGCTGAGGGGTGGTGGGATGGGTGAAATCTCACAGGGCGCTGAACAGGCAGGGGACCCTGCGGGCCCACTGCCCACCCCGTGAAACATCATTCACAGCAGGGAGACGATAATACCCCAGGGAGGTGATGTGGGCAGCTCCTCATCTCTGCCTCCCTCCTGCAGGCTGCTTGGCAGGGAACATGACCCTAACGAGGAGGAAGTGACCATGGGGAAGCGAGTTTCGGTTGGCTCTGGGCCTGTTTGTGCCTGACATCACCAGGAAGCTGAGATGGTGCGAAGGAGTGGGAGGAGAGGACAAAAGCTGGATTTGGGGAAGAGAAGCAGAGTGGCTTGTGATAGAGCCCCTGAGCTGAGCCGCCTTTGGACCCAGGGACCAGTGCAGCCTCCTGGCGGGCACCCACTCGGTGCCCCAGTGGCCTGCTCAGGGGGCCCTCCTGGGGGGCAGCATGAGGAGCCCCTGGAGTGAGTGGCCCTGCTCTTGCCACCCAGGAAGCCCCATCCCTGAGGCTGGTAGACTGAACCCTCGCTCTCTAGGGAGCAAGCTCAGGCCAGGATCTGCTGACGGCAGAGGACCCTGGAGACCCAGAGGAGTGAAGCGCCTGGACGTTGGGCACAGGCTGAGACCCCGGCTGGGGCTCCTGGTGTCCCTGAGCCCAGGCCTGGCTGTGGGCTTGGTCAGGGGGCAGCGGCGGGTGGGCTGCCTTGGGCCCTGGTGCCCCAAGAGGACAAAGCTGGAGCGACCAGGACCATGCCTGTGCCTGGGGCCAGCTGACAGCGGGCTAGAGTGAAGGGGGTCCCAGACCTGGTTTCCTTGTTTCCAGCTCTTTGGTTGGGGCGTTTCCCTTACCACTGAATTTGTAAGGAAGGCCTTTAGCTTAAGCCTCCAATTTGCTGAGTGAATGATGGGCTCAGGTGTGTCCACATGGTGGAAAATGCCTCCACACACAACCTTTGGGAGCCTTAGCTCCCTCCCCTGTAAAGGCGGTGAGGCTGTTTACCTGGAGGGGTCGTCGTGAGGGTCCGGGACTAGTGTGAAGGGCCCTGCCCAGGGCCTGGCCGCAGCAGTTGCTCGGTCAATGGCCGGTGAAGGTTATTCCGGCTCCCTTCACGCCTGCCCGGGGCCCCAGCGCGGTTAGGAAGGGGGAGCGGGTGCAAAGGAGAAATGCACAAAAGGGGTGTCGGCGCGCCCTCTGCTGGCCAACATCGGCCAGCGGCCGAGCTGGAAACGAAGGACAGAAGACCGGCCGCGCCCCCGGGGGGGAGAAGCTGACCCAGTCCTCCAGGGCCCCGCGTGGGGGCCGGCGGAGGACAAGGCTGCCCGGAGCGCTGTCCTGAGACCCCCTCACGGGGAGGAGGGGGCAGCTTCCGTCCCTGGAGATGCCTGTGTGCAGCCCCCAAAGCTGACCCTGAGGGTCTCCTGGCTGCCAACACTCACTGCGCTGTGGCTGGAGGGAGGGGGCTCAGCGCAGGCCTGGCGCTCCCAGTCCCCCGTCTCAGGCCCACGGCTTCCTTCTCAGGTGGCTTTCTGCCCCGCAGACCAGACGCTGCCCGCCCCGCGGGAGGAGCACAGTTTACCCTCAGCCTCTCGCTCCATCCTTGGCAGCCAAGTGAGAGTCGTTGCTGCCCAGTGGCCACTTTTCAGAGAGGTCAAGTGACCTGGCCAAAGCCAGCTTTGTGGAGGAGTCCGGGGTCCCTGGTACCGGTTCCAGCGTCACCTCTCACGGAGACCCGCCCCTCCGCCCACCAGCCCGCAGCCACTCTGGTCTTGAACCCTCTTGAGCCCTCCCAGGTGCTCAGTTGGCTCTGCCCTCTTTGCTCTGGAAAGGTGAGGACCTAGGCTAGGAGGAACAGAACCCGCTTCAGCTGGCACAAAGGGGCACAAAGGGCACCGAGGTGAGCAGCAGGGAGGGACCTGGCCAGGCTGCAGAAAGCGTCATTTTCTTCCTCCCATCTGTCTATGGCTGGGGGGTTTTCTTTCTCACTCAGGCCAGGGGCAGTTTGTGATTTGCTTTAAAGAAAAAAAAAAAAAACAACACTTTTTTGCCATGGCACACAGCATGTAGGATTCTGGCTCCCCAACCAGGGGGTGAACATGTACCCCCTGCACTGGAAACATGGAATTTTAACCACTGAACTGCCAGGGAAGTCCATCAGTTTGTGATTTTCCATCCAGGCACATTTTCCATCCAGATGACAAAGAGAAATGGTCCTCTCTCTTTTTTTCTTGTGCAAGATCCTGGGGGCTGGCAAACATCGGCCTGGTGTGCGCCCAGTGCTGTGTGGGGCAGGGCTAAGTGAGAGCCCCAAAGTGCCTGCCACAGCAGGCTTCTCTGAGATCGGGAAGGCCTTCCTTGCTGTCTGTCTGGGCAACTCCCCACTACCTCCAGCTCCCAGCTTCCCTTACTTACTGGGGTCAAGCCTGATTCTTTTCCTCTAGGTTCCCTGGGTATTCTGAGTCCACCCTGTGCAGTGGACAAGGTCTACTCAGAACCCCCTTCTCTAGGAATTCCCCCCACAATGTATATAGCAACCATATTTTTGTATGGCCTCAGATCCTTGGCGGTGGCTGACGAGATGAGGAGGAGTCATGTGACTGGGATGGGGCCAATTGTATTACCAAAACCCTGGCCAGAGCCAACTGGATCAAGGAAAAGAGAATTAATCTCTTCCCTGCGGATTTTTTGAAACTGGGATCCAAGGAGTAGTGGTCAATCCTTTTCTCACGTGGAAAGCAGCATGATTTCAAATTTAGACTCTGGAGGCCCTGGGGATAGAACATTTGTGCTTTTTCCCCTCATCCCCAAATGATAGCCTCCTGATTTTCTTTTGGGAAGCGCCCCCCTCCCTGTGGTCTGATAGGTGGACAGACGAAGGGGTGGGCCCACCACTGGTGGGCTGGACCAGTGAGATTCTCTCCTGGGGTTTGGACCTTGTGTAGAAATTCACAGGGAGGTGAGATGGTTGGGGCTCGGCTTCCACAACAAGTCCCTGAAGACGAGGACTGCTGGAGCTCTGCTTCCTGTCTTGTCCTCCCTGAGACCTGGCTACTATTTAGTGTTAGTCTCTCAGTCGTGCCCGACACTTTTCGACCTGGTTAGTCAGCTGTGTTTTTTCCCAGTTCCATAAGCTGGGCGTCTCAAGTAAACCCTGCCTCTCTCTGGTTTCCAGTGCCTCCACCCTCCATGTGCACACTGGAAAGTTTAGAAAGCTGCAAGGCTGGGAGAACAGTGCAATGAGATTCTTATTCCCTTCACTTAGGTTCACATATTTTGCCATTTTGTTCACATACATCCTCAGACTTGTTTCTTTTTCCTTTTTTTTGTCTGCACTGTGCAGCCTGTGGGGTCTTAGTTCTCTGACAAGAGATGGAACCTGTGGCCCCTGCAGTGGAAGGGTGGACCCCTAACCGCTGGGCCGCCAGGGAACTACCAAGCCCCATTTCTTGACTGGAGGAGTGTCTAGGAGTTTGGGGGAATATTTTAAAACCTAACATGCAAGCACACAAGCGACTTCCCTGGTTCTTTTCCTCTAGGTCTCCCTGGTGGTCCAGTGGTTAAGAATTCGCCTTCCAGCCCTGGGGACGCAGGTTTGAATCCTGGTGAGGGGACTAAGATCCCACATGCCACAGGGAAACAATTACTGAGCGCCACAATTACTGAGCCCAAATCTCTAAAGTCCATGGGTCACAACTAGAGAGAAGTCTGCATGCCCCGACTAAGACCTGGCATCAATTCAGTTCTGTTCAGTTCAGTCGCTCAGTCGTGTCCGACTCTTTGCGACCCCATGAATCGCAGCACGCCAGGCCTCCCTGTCCATCACCAGCTCCCGGAGTTGACTCAAACTCACGTCCATCAAGTCAGTGATGCCATCCAGCCATCTCATCCTCTGTTGTCCCCTTCTCCTCCTGCCCCCAATCCCTCCCAGCATCAGGGTCTTTTCCAATGAGTCAACTCTTTGCATGAGGTGGCCAAAGTTTTGGAGTTTCAGCTTCAGCATCAGTCCTTCCAATGTACACCCAGGACTGA
This sequence comes from Aepyceros melampus, assembly GCA_006408695.1. Classification (NCBI taxonomy): domain Eukaryota; kingdom Metazoa; phylum Chordata; class Mammalia; order Artiodactyla; family Bovidae; genus Aepyceros; species Aepyceros melampus. The sequence continues at coordinate 155,577 of SJXQ01009941.1, forward strand.
TCTCCTTTAGGATGGACTGGTTGGATCTCCTTGCAGTCCAAGGGACTCTTGAGAGTCTTCTCCAACACCACAGTTCAAAAGCATCACTTCTTTGGTGCTCAGCTTTCTTCACAGTCCAACTCTCACATCCATACATGACCATTGGAAAAACCATAGCCTCGACTAGATGGACCTTTGTTGGCAAAGTAATGTCTCTGCTTTTGAATATGCTATCTAGGTTGGTCATAACTTTCCTTCCAAGGAGTAAGCGTCTTTTAATTTCATGGCTGCAATCACCATCTGCAGTGATTTTGGAGCCCCCAAAAATAAAGTCAGATGGACCTTTGTTGGCAAAGTAATGTCTTTGCTTTTGAATATGCTATCTAGGTTGGTCATAACTTTCCTTCCAAGGAGTAAGCGTCTTTTAATTTCATGGCTGCAATCAACATCTGCAGTGATTTTGGAGCCCAAAAAAATAAAGTCTGACACTGTTTCCACTGTTTGCCCTTCTATTTCCCATGAAGTGATGGGACCAGAGGCCATAATCTTCGTTTTCTGAATGTTGAGCTTTAAGCCACATTAATTTAAGCCTTAATCATCTTTCAGGATATGAAATTCAACTGGAATTCCAACACCTCCACTAGCTTTGTTCATAGTGATGGTTTCTAAGGCCCACTTGACTTCACATTCCAGGATGTCTGGCTCTAGGTGAGTGACCACACCATAATGATTATCTGGGTCATGAAGATCTTTTTTGTACAGTTCTTTTGTGTATTCTTGCCACCTCTTCTTAATATCTTCTGCTTCTGTTAGGTCCATACCATTTCTGTCCTTTATCAAGCCCATCTTTGCATGAAATGTTCCCTTGGTATCTCTAGTTTTCTTGAAGAGATCTCTAGTCTTTTCCTTTCTTATCTCTCCTTGCTATTCTTTGGAACTCTGCATTCAGATGCTTATATCTTTCCTTTTCTTCTTTGTTTTTCGCTTCTCTTCTTTTCACAGTTATTTGTAAGGCCTCCCCAGACAGCCATTTTGCTTTTTTGCATTTCTTTTCCATGGGGATGGTCTTGATCCCTGTCTCCTGTACAATGTCACGAACCTCATTCCATAGTTCATCAGGTACTACTTCATCAGATTTAGTCTCTTAAATCTATTTCTCACTTCCACTGTATAGTCCCAATGGATTTGATTTAGGTCATACTTGAATGGTCTAGAGGTTTCCCCTACTTTCTTCAATTTAAGTCTGAATTTGGCAATAGGAAGTTCATGATCTGAGCCACAGTCAGCTCCCAGTCTTGTTTTTGTTGACTGTATAGAGCTTCTCCATCTTTGGCTGAAAAAAATGTAATCAATCTGATTTCAGTGTTGACCATCTGGTGATGTCCATGTGTAGAGTCTTCTCTTGTGTTGTTGGAAGAGGGTGTTTGCTATGACCCAGGCATTCTCTGGCAAAACTCTATTAGCCTTTGCCCTGCTTCATTCTGTATTCCAAGGCCAAATTTGCCTGTTACTCCAGCTGTTTCTTGACTTCCTACTTTTGCATTCCAGTCCCCTATAATGAAAAGGACATCTTTTTGGGGTGTTAGTTTTAAAGGTCTTGTAGGTCTTCATAGAACCATTCAACTTCAGCTTCTTCAGTGTTACTGGTTGGGGCATAGACTTGGATTACTGTGATATTGAACGGTTTGCCTTGGAAACGAACAGAGATCATTCTGTCGTTTTTGAGATTGCATCCAAGTAAGGGATTTCAGACTCTTTTTGTGAGAAGATTACCCAAAAATGGAGAAACTGAGTTTTAATTAGAGAAGATAAACTTCTTTTATATTAAAAAAAAAAAAAGACATAGAGGGAATCTGGTGTAGCAATTCAGAGCATGGGCTGAAACTTGTCACTTTCTGTACTGCTACTATGACTTAGTTTTTCATATATAAAATGGTTAAAAACTAGTACATATGCCATGGGTTTGTTGTGATTAGAAATGCATAGGTCAATGCATAAAGTAGAACCCAAGTAAGCATGATATAAAGTACTCAACAAATGTTAGTAGTTTTTATTACTGTTTCTCACAAGTAGTAAGTCAAATACACTAGGCTAGTACCATTGAATATCAGGCAACTTTGTATCCGAGTTTAGTATCCAGGAACTAAAAAATCTTTTCACTGTTTTATTATTGTCAACCATCATTTAGCTATTGAGGTACAGATGCTGAATAGGTGGATAGCCTCACAGAGTCTTCATTTCTTTCTTTCCTACCTGAAATTCTTTCAATGGAAGAATTTTCATAATCCTGACAGAGTTAGTATTCTGAGGTCCAATTTACTTATTCTAAAGACTTGTTCTATATCTATGCATGAATAGTTAAACAGTAAAGACTGAAATGCATAGCATTCCATGCCAGATGCTCTACTATTTGGTGTTAACTTACCTCTTAGATTATCAGTCCTATCGAGCTCCTGTAATATTCTGAGTACTCATAATTCTCTGAAGACACACTATTAATGCCTTCATGTCTAGATAGAAAGAGAGATATCATGATATGTCTGCAGTTGTCCTACAATAGTCTGTTGCCAAATTCTATTCTTATTTTGGACTCAAGAGTTAATTTCTGCATAGTAACTTCAACAAACAAAAAGTAAGAATCTCTGTGGATTTATAGAGTTTATTTGTGCCTGTAATATGCATTTTCCTCTTCTTTGTCATTTATAATTACTTCTACTTGACTATTCTTTCGCTCCAAACATGGATAATGCCTATATCATTTTTTATCCCCAACTCTGGCTGCCATAATGCCTTATACAAAGTAGAGACTAAATAATTTGCGTTTTGAGTTGAATATTCAAATTACATAACTATATTGTAGCCCCTATGTCTTTTCTTTCCTTTTATGTAATGTATATTATTAATAATAATTACTATTATTATAAGTAGAAAAAAACCAAAAGTGGTTGTAAAATTTAAAACGTGAACAGACTGATTATTTTCATAGTTCTGCCAGTCAAATTCCAAGCAAAATAATTGCTTCCCTTGGGTCTCCAGTAACCCAGAGAATGTAATGTATATAATAATAATATATTTCAATAATGATTCAGAAACAACACAAGTGAGGAAATAGTGGCTTGGGTTCACATTATAAAATTAAAGAGTATTATATATAATTAATCACACTGGATAAAAAAATTTTTTTTACAAAATCAATCATAAACTATTCAATAATTCCCTTTAAGCCTGACTGCTTAAGGGCTTCCCTGGTAGCTAGGAAAGCCTGGTTCAATTTCTGAGTCGGGAAAATCGACTGGAGAAGGAGTAGACTATCCACTCCAGTATTCTTGGGCTTCCCTGGTGGCTCAGCTGGTAAAGAATACACCTGCAGTGCGGGAGACCTGTGTTTGATCCCTGGGTTGGGAAGATCCCTTGGAGAGGAGAAAGACTACCCACTCTAGTATTCTGGCCTGGAGAATCCTATGAACTATAGAGTCCATGGTTTCGCAGATAGGACATGACTGAGCCACTTTCACATTCACTTTAGAATGCGTACAAGAGTTTACTGGGAAAGGAAACATTTCTCATTGATATAGTCTGTGGCTATTTTGAACAGTCCTTCAGTGAACATGAGACTGCAGGTATCACTTCATAATCCTAATTCCAGATAGAAGTCATAGAAGCAGAAGGTATAGTGATGGTTACCAGTGGCTAGTGGGAGGAGCAAATGAGTTGTTCAACATGTATAGTTTCAGTTATACAAGAGGAATAAGTTCTAGAGAGCTGTTCTGCAACATAGTGCCTATCATAAACAATTGCTATTTAGTTGCTAAGTCATGTCTAACTCTTTTTGCGACCTCAGACCTCATGAACTGTGTAGCCTGCCAGGCATCTCTGTCCATGGAATTTCCCAGGCAAGAATACTGGAGTGAGTTGCCATTTCCTTCTCTAGGATATCTTCCTAACCCAGATATCTTACCACTGAGTCACCAAGGAAGCCTCAGAGTAGACAATATTGCATTGTAAACAGAAAAATTTGCTGAGAGTAGCTCAAGTTAAGTGTTCTTAGCATAAAAAAGGTGGCGGGAAGGAGGAAACTTTTAAAGATGATGGATACGTTTACTACCTTGATTGCAGAGACAGTTTCACTGGTGTATGCATATGTTCAATTCCATCAAATTAAATAGTAAGTATATGCTGGTTTTGTATATTATTATCAAGGCTATGGTTTTTCCAGTGGTCATGTATGAATGTGAGAGTTGGATTATGAAGAAAGCTGAGTGCCAAAGAATTGATGTTTTTGAACTCTGGTGTTGGAGAAGACTCTTGAGAGTCCCTTGGACTGCAAGGAGATCCAACCAGTCCATTCTGAAGGAGATCAGCCCTGGGATTTCTTTGGAAGGAATGATGCTAAAGCTGAAACTCCAGTACTTTGGCCATCTCATGCAAAGTGTTGAATTCATTGGAAAAGACTCTGGTGCTGGGAGGGATTGGGGGCAGGAGGAGAAGGGGACGACAAAGGATGAGATGGCTGAAGGCATCACCGACTTGATGGCCGTGAGTTTGGGTGAACTCCCGGAGTTCGTGATGGACAGGGAGGTCTGGCGTGGTGCAATTCATGGGGTTGCAAAGAGCCAGACATGACTGAGCTACTAAATTGACTGAACTGGATGATACTTCATTAAAGCTGTCAAAAATAAGATATAGCAATAATTAATGCTAACCAGATTAAAATAATAAAATACCAATAAGAAGAGAAATTTGAAAATAAAATGTTTTGGGAAAAGAGATACAGGTAGTAAAAATTTAAAGAATATTAATGTCTTTGAATTTCAAGTAGAGATTAAATGCACCTACCACAACCTCTCCTTAAAATAACTCTTGGTTATATTGGTCTTAATGCTGTTCCTAATGTTCCAGTTTTCCAGATAGTATTGGATGTGTTTTTCTTCGAAGTTTAAGAATAATACATATATATTTAATATAATTTAATAATAAAAATACTTTACAAATTTTGATCCATCAGTAGCTGGTGAAACATACATGTGACTTAGTGTCAGAGTAATGCTCTCAAAATTCTAGAAAACTTGACCTCTCTTTTATGATTAGTTACAAAGAAGCAGTCTAATTTCTTATAAAATATTAAGGTATTTCTTTTGATCAATAAATGAAGTACTAATGCTTCTCATGGAACTGTCAAACCTAGGTCACACTGGTGTAAATAATATTAGTCATTGTATACTAAACTTTTTGATTTATGTAACTGAAAGTCACTGAAATCTCTCCCATGCAAGTGATATTTTAATGTTCTCAGTGCCTCTAAGAATCAAAAGACATCTTAAGGTGTTCTTTGAGAATAAATGGCATCTTAGCTATATATCTCATAAAAAATTAAATTAAAAAAAGAAACCTTTATAATTTCAGGTAACAGCTTGTATTATTTCCAATTTAAAAGTACTTCTAATATTTTTTACTAACTTTCTGATAATTCAGATAATAAAATATAACTCTGAAAAGAAAGTGATAGAAAAGGAAAAAGTAATAATCAAATTCTAAGAATCTAATATGAAAAATAGGACAAATATTCAGCTTTCTTATTATTAACTATGTAAACTCTAAAATCATAATTGGATATATGGAGAATTTATACAAAAAAGACGTTTTGATCACCTATAGGAGAAAATTCCTTGATGAGAATGAACTCAGACTAAAATAAGACTATGTTTTTGTAAGTCTTCTGCCTACATTCAGTCACTTATTTGAATTGTCATTAGCTTAAAATTAGCATTCATTTTCAATTCTAATTAATTCTCCTGGAAACAAATATTCTAGGTGAAAATTTACATTTGTGGAAAAACAAATGGACTGTGTAATAATGATGATATTAACACAGAGATTCAATGCTAGAAAACAAGAACTTTGTGAAATAGTTGGCATGCCTAACCAGAAATCAGAGCTAAGTTCCACCTCTGCCACTTAGAATAACCTTCACCAGCCTCAGTTTGAGTATCCCCAGCTGCAACGAGGGCCCTGTTGCCTAATAAGGGGGTCAAAAGCTCAAGTGAGACTAAGTACATAAGAAATCCAGACTTCGGAATAAATGCTGCCTCTGGCTCCTGTTTGTCGTTGTTGTTATTGTGTTTGTTTGTTTATTGTTGTTTGATTTCTCCAAGTTCTTTAAATAGACATTTGTGAACTAGAGTATCTTCCCCAAACTATGTACACTCATGGCTAATTCATGTCAGTGTGTAACAAAACAAATACAGTATTGTAAAGCAAAACAAACTAAAAAATAAAAATTAATTAATTAGAAAAAAAAAAAAGAACTAATTAGATCCTTCTGTAGTTAAAACTTTTTGTTGCTTTTATGTACACTTTGTTCCTTAGGATTAACAGACTTGTCTCACTAGCAGATTAGATTATTGTTTATTGAAAGTGAAAGTGTTGCTCAGTCATATCTAACTCTTTGTGACCCCATGGACCCCCCAGGCTCCTTTGCCCATGGAATTCTCCAGGCAAGAATAGTGGAGTGGGCTGCCATTCCCTTATCCAGGGCATCTTCTCAACCCAGGTATTGACCTGGGTCTCCTGCATTGCACACAGATTCCTTACTATCTGAGCCACCAGGAAAGCTCATTGTTTATTGACATTAGAGACAAATCTTACTGACAAAATGTCTGGAAATGGGTTTAGCACTCTCTGGCTATTAGAAAAATATTTTATGATCACCACCATGGGTATTTTCTAGGTTTTTGCTTTTACATTAAAGTAGTTTTTTTAGTTTCTTGCATTTACATTAAATAAATGTGTAAATGTGTGTTTCTGGTGTTTGTGTACATATGGGCTTTTTATGTGCACTTTCTAATTTTTCAGGTAAAAATTTTATACACATATGAATAATTTGACTGGTACTTTTATAGTTTGAACTTTCACAGTTCTGTATTGCTATGGTTAATCATATAAATTAAAATGATCTCATTGAATATATAGATATAACGGTTAGTCCTTTCAGAAGCTACACATCAGCTTATCACTTTTCAATAAAATACTATTTATAATATATCTCTTTTTCTCCATCCAGTAATGTCTTTTTTAAAAACTCAAAGTCAATTTATTTGAAAACATAAACCTCTGGAATCCTTTTAGTTTCATACTAATGATTCTTTCCTTCCTACTATACCATCACATATGATAATACAAAAAATCCTGTAACCTTTAGCTCATTTTTTTCTAGGTCAGTGATATTTGGATACCTGATGAGGGTAAAATAATTAGAGGTAATTCTCTCTAATTGTGATAGAATAATTTTCTTTATATTTTAAAATTTGCACAATGATTACTTCTCTAGTGAACACTGAACAAAAATTTCAAATATTAAATTAGCCCTAATTTAAATTCAAATTTTAGTATCTTATACAAATCATGACTCTTGAAAGGACATTGTTTTTTGAGTCACATTTAGTATATATATTTTTCCTACTTCAAGATTCCATGAGGCCTCTGAAAACAGGGATAAAAAGACATGATCTAGACATTTCTCATTTCTTTTTGTTGATCCATAATGACTCAAATAATAAATAACTATGATATTGATTCTAATTTCTGAAAAATTCTAAATAAATTTAATAAAGCCTCTGTTACAAGGTCATGGAAAATTGTAAATCCTTTGACACACATTCTTCACATATCTGTTATCCAGTTAAAATGGTTTGCCAATGATGATGTGTGGAAAAAAAGAGTAACCACAAAATGAGAATAAAATATGTTCAGTTCAGTTCAGATCAGTCGCTCAGTCGTGTCCGACTCTTTGTGACCCCATGAATCGCAGCACACCAGGCCTCCCTGTTCATCATGATCTCCCAGAGTTCACTCAGACTCACGTCCATCAAGTCAATGATGCCATCCAGCCATCTCATTCTCTGTTGTCCCCTTCTCCTGCCCCCAATCCCGCCAAGCATCAGAGTCTTTTCCAATGAGTCAACACTTCACATGAGGTGGCCAAAGTACTGGAGTTTCAGCTTTAGCATCATTCCTTTCAAAGAAATCCCAGGGTTCTCAAGAGTCTTCTCCAACACCACAGTTCAAAGGCATCAGTTCTTCAGCGCTCAGCCTTTATCACAGTCCAACTCTCACATCCATACATGACCGCAGGAAAAACCATTGCCTTGCCTAGACGGACCTTAGTCAGCAAAGTAATGTCTCTGCTTTTGAATATGCTATCTAGGTTGCTCATTACTTTTCTTCCAAGGAGTAAGCGCCTTTTAATTTCATGGCTGCAGTCACCATCTGCAGTGATTTTGGAGCCCAAAAAAATAAAGTCTGACACTGTTTCTACTGCTTCCCCATCTATTTCCCTTGAAGTGATGGGACCAGATGCCATGATCTTCGTTTACTGAATGTTGAGCTTTAAGCCAACTTTTTCCACTCTCCTCTTTCACTTTCATCAAGAGGCTTTTTAGTTCCTCTTCATTTTCTGCCATAAGAGTGGTGTCATCTGCATATCTGAGGATATTGATATTTCTCCCGGCAATCTTGATTCCAGCTTGTGTTTATTCCAGTCCAGCGTTTCTCATGATGTACTCTGCATAGAAGTTAAATACGCAGGGTGACAATATACAGCCTGACGTACTCCTTTTCCTATTTGGAACCAGTCTGTTGTTCCAATGGACTGGTAGGATCTGGTTATTGGTTAGATAACCCATGGGTCCAAAGGAAATCTCAAAGGAAACTAAAAAAAAAATACATTAATGTTATTGAAACATAAATAGCAACATATCAACATTTGTAGGACACAATTAAAACAGTTCTGAGAGAAAAATTTATAGTACTAAAAATTTCCCATGAAGTGATGGGACCAGATGCCATGATCTTCGTTTTCTGAATGTTGAGCTTTAAGCCAACTTTTTCACTCTCCTCTTTCACTTTCAACAAGAGGCTTTTTAGCTCCTCTTCACTTTCTGCCATAAGGGTGGTGTCCTCTGCATATCTGAGGTTATTGATATTTCTCCCGGCAATCTTGATTCCAGCTTGTGTTTCTTCCAGTCCAGCGTTTCTCATGATGTACTCTGCATAGAAGTTAAATAAGCAGGGTGACAATATACAGCCTTGACGTACTCCTTTTCCTATTTGAAACCAGTCTGTTGTTCCATGTCCAGTTCTAACTGTTGCTTCCTGACCAATGGAATTCCAGTTGAGCTGTTTCAAATCCTGAAAGATGATGCTGTGAAAGTGCTGCACTCAATATGCCAGCAAATTTGGAAAACTCAGCAGTGGCCACAGGACTGGGAAAGGTCAGTTTTCACTCCAATTCCAAAGAAAGGCAATGCCAAAGAATGCTCAAACTACCGCACAATTGCACTCATTCACATGCTAGTAAAGTAATGCTCAAAATTCTCCAAGCCAGACTTCAGCAATACGTGAACCATGAACTCCCTAATGTTCAAGCTGGTTTTAGAAAAGGAAGAGGAACCAGAGATCAAATTGCCAACATCCGCTGGATCATGGAAAAAGCAAGAGAGTTCCAGAAAAACATCTACTTCCGCTTTATTGACTATGCCAAAGCCTTTGACTGTGTGGATCACAATAAACTGTGGAAAATTCTGAAAGAGATGGGAATACCAGACCACCTAACCCGCCTCTTGAGAAATCTGTATGCAGGTCAGGAAGCAACAGTTAGAACTGGACATGGAACAACTGCTGGAAAATTAAATTCTCCAGTAGGAAAATAGATACCTGGGTGGGGAATGGGAAGGAGACGGTTAAGTGGGAACGAAAATAGAAATCCAGTCATTAAGAGACCTGGAGAGAATCTAGGAGACTAGAAGTGTTAATCATGTTTATTTGTTTCCTGTATCTTCTTAGGTTTCAACATCTGGAGTCCTGCTGATTCTATAGAGACTGTGCCTCCCAGGGCTGGCCAATTCCCAGAGATAGTAGAGGACTCCTCTGCTAGTGCTCCTTTTGTCTGCAAACTAACTGATGCAAAGTCTCTACTCACTAACTACCTCCCACGTCTGTCTACCTGCCCTAATCATCCCAGGGCTAGGAACCAGGCAAATCAGGAAAGCCACGGGACTCCAGAGCCCAATGAATGTATTCAAACCAGCCAGTCCTAACCTGCTCCCTCTGCCTCAGTCATTTCATCCCATGGAAGCTGCAATGGGAGTTCTTGCCAACATTTCTCCTGCTCCCTCCGCTGACCCCCATGCTTCTCTGCATGACTGCGCGTAGCTGTGGCATGGCCCCTTCTCTTCGGAAGTTTATGTTATTTCCTTTCCAATGTCAGATGGCCTCTCCATGCCTGAATAATAATACAAACCTACAATTTAAGACACTAGAGATGACTAAAATGAGAAGAGAGAGAAGAAAATTGGACAGTAAGAATTGAGAGGAAGCATAATTATAAATAAAGAAATGAAGCTAAAGGCAGAGATCATAGCCTGTTGGGAAGACTGGAAAAGGCTTTACAAAGCAGAAAAGTCACTTGAGAAAGTATAAAGATTGAACTAGATATTGCAGGAAATATACCAAATCCTGACTTGGTTCCTAAAGTTCTGGGGAAAACCAAAGGATGATAAGAAAAAGAAGTTACTAGATATTTGTCTGGTATTTATGGCCACATTCGGGAGTGATCTGTAGTTTAAACTAAACCTGAGTAGAAGCTTTGATAATATGTGTGTAAATTAAATAAGATTTAATCCAAGAAAGGTTACCAGTAACAGGGTAATGTAAGAGGAAAACTGAGTGCCAGTTATGACCGGAGGGAAGGGATGTTAAATGGCACAGTGGGAGGTTGAAATAGGGTGGCAGATGCTGTTGCGCTAGGAAAGAGCGAGAGTTTGGGAAGAGATAAACGAAAGAGATGGAGAGAGGGAGCGGTAGTAGCTGTGCTTTAACTATCAGTGAGAGGGATTAGAGAAGAAAGGAGTTCCCAGTGTTGCAGAGAGACTGCCAAGTAAGGAGGGCTTCAACCCTAGAAGAAACTGAAGAACTAGTCAGTAAAAAATCTGCCTCTTAGAATCTCTGTTGTCCCAACAGTCCTCCCCAGTTGACAAGCCCAGACCAAGGCAAGTAGCTGCTAACACCTGTTTTCTCTTTTTGATGGGTCTTTCCTGATGGCTCAGATGATAAAGAATCTGCCTGCAATGCTGGAGACCCAGGTTCGATCCCTGGGTTGGGAAGATCCCCTGGAGAAGGGAACAGCGACACACTCCAGGATTCTTGCCTGGAGAATTCCATGGACAGAGGAGCCTGGCAGGCTATAGTCCATGGAGTCGCAAAGAGTCGGACATGACTGAGCGACTAACACACACACACACACACACACACAGGCACACTTTTTAAGTCTTTATTACATATGTTACCAGCTTCCTTGGTGGCTCAGGGATAAAGAATCCACCTGCAATGAGAGACTTGGGTTCGATCCCTGGGTCAGGAAGATCCCTTGAAGAAAGAAATGACAACCTATTCCAGCTGGTATTCTTGCCTGGGAAATCCCATGGACAGAGGAGCCTGGTGGGTACAGTTCATGGGGTCATAAAAGAGTTGGACTCGACTTAGTGACTAAGCAACAACGCAACATTGAATTTGTTACAATACTATTTCTGTTTCATGTTTTGGGTTTTTTGCCACCAGGCATGTGGGAGGGTAGCTCCCTGACCATGGATGAATCCTCACCCCTTGCACTGGAAGTCAAAGTCTTAAGCACAGGACTGCCAGGGAAGTCTCCTTGCTAACACCTTTAATCCAAATGGAACACTGAGACTACTCATTTATAGGTATAAATATGTAATGTGAGTATAATCTGCAACTAGTGATGACCATAGTTAGGATCCAAGGAGTTAACTTGTAGAACACATGAAAGGCATTACAAAGTCACTAGATATTTATCTGGTATTTATTTACCATATGGGGGCGATTTGAAGTTTAAATTAAGGCTCAGTAGAGGATTCAACTATGATGCCATAGGGGTGTATTTAGCTTAGAGGCCTTTTTTTTTCATCTCTGAAAAGGAAAAACAAAATTCTCATGAAGGGTAGCCCTCTTCCCATCTCAGCCCCCATTCTATCTCCAAAATGCAACTGATATTTAAAAATAAATGTAATGCATGAGAATATTTAGATAAAGGCCCTAGAATAAAGAAAAACGAGGGCACAGTAAGTGGATTGGAAGTGTCAGTGGGATTGTAGTGGGAAAGAGGTTGAGATAAGAAGCAGGATGCTCAGAGAGGCCGGGCTGAGAAGATGGGATCTGAACAAATGGATGAAGTAGGTGAAGGTGTGAGCCAAGTGGCTAGTAAAGAAGGCGTGCTTTATAGATGCCAAGCCCTGTGTAGAAGGCTTTATAGGCAGGATCTCATTTTTGCTCATGGGAAACATTTACTACCATTACCAACCCCTGACATGAGAGTGGAGCAGACAGGATGCCTACATTACCAAGCTCACACAGTTAGTACAGGCAGAGTTGTGAGCAGATCCTGGAGTCTGAGCAATAAACCCCACGCTCCTTTAAAAGCTCCTCAGTTTTCCACCTCTGAGTAGGATGTTAGTAGGAGGGTAAATTGGTAGCCACTATGGAAAACAGGAGGGTCCTAAAAAACTAAAAATAGAACTACCATATGATCCCACTGTTCTATGGGTGGGTATACACCCAAGGAAAATGAAAACACTGATTTGAAAAGATACATGCAACCCTCCTATTCATAGCAGCATTATTTACAATAGCCAAGATATGGAAGCAACCTGAATGTCCATCAGAGATAGATGGATAAAGATGTGGTTTTAAAAAAAAAGACTTGAGGAGTGTGTGTACACACACACACGCACACACACTAAGATGGCATAGCAACCCACTCTAGTATTCTTGCCTTGAGAATCCCATGGACAGCAGAGCCTGGCAGGCTACAGTCCATGGGGTCACAAGAGTCAAGACATGACTGAAGCGACTTAGCATGCACACATGCAATGGAATATAACTCAGCCATAAAAATGAAAGACACTTTGCCATTTGCAACAACATGAATGGACTTGGAGAGTATGTATAGTGAAACAAGTCAGACAGAGAAAGACAAATACTGTATGTTACCACTTACATTTGAATCTAAAAAATGAAATGAATGAATATAAAAATATAGAAACAGACTCACAGATACATAGAATAGTTATTGCCAGTGGGGAGAGATAAAGGAAGAGGGGCAATATAGGGGTAGGAAAGTAAGAGGTACAAACTATTAGATCAAGCATACATAAGCAACAAGGATATATTGTACAGCACAGAGAATACAGGCCATACTTTACAATAACTTTAAATGGAGTGTCATCTAGAAAAATACTGAATCACTGTTGTACACCTGAAACTAATATTATATTGTAAATCAACTATATTTCCATAATAAATAAATAAACAAATGCTCCTTCTTTCCCCTTAAACTAAAACCTGAATTTTATCACCCCAGCCCTGCTACTGGAGGAGGAAATGGCAACCCACTCTATTATTCTTGCCTGGAAAAGTCCATGGACAGAGGAGCCTGGCAGGCTGCAGCCCATGGGGTCGCAGAGAGTCAGACATGACTGAAGCAACTTACTACACATGCAGCGCTGTCACATAAAAGGAAGAAACCCCAGAGAAGAGGATGCTGGAGAGTTGGTTACAGGACATTATTGCTGTGACAATGTACAACTTTTACCACACGAAGGAAAAGAGAGCCTGGGCTCGAAAGGAGCTCCACAGGCAGGCTGTAACCTTTGATGAACAGTGGCATGGCCTCTGAAAATGTGGCCCAGTAGAGCCCCTAGAAACTAAGGGTCAAATAGGCCTCTTTGGGAAGAAACAGAAAGGAGGTGCTTTTTAAATTATTTCTATTAGAATATATTTGTTTTACAGTGTTGTCTTAGTTTCAAGTGTACAGCAATCTGTTATACATTTACATATATCCACTCTTTTTTTTAGCTTCCTTCCCCATATAGACCATTACGGGGTATTTAGTATTGGGTAGAGTTCCCTGTGCTATACAGCAGGTTCTTATTAGTTGTCCATTTTATATATAGTAGTGTATGTATGTTAATCTCAATGTCCCAGTTTATCCCTCCTAACCTTTACCCCATGGGAACGATAAGTTTCTTTTCTACATCTGTGACTCTACTTCTGTCTTATGAATAAATTCATTGGTATCCTTTTTTCTAGATTCCACATATAAGCAATATCATATGATATTTCACTTTCTGTATCTAACTTCATTCATTATGACAGTCTTTAGGTTCATCTATTTTGCTGCAAATGACAATATTTTGTTATTTTTTTATCCATTGTATATATGTACAAACAGCTCATGTAGCTTAACATCAAAAACAAAACAAAACAAAACAAATAACCCAGTCGAAAAATGGCTGAAAGATGTAAATGTAGATTTCTCTAAAGAAAGAAAAATACAAATGATCAAAAAGCACAATAAACAATGCTCAGTTCAGTTCAGTCANAGCATGTGAGATGAGTGCAATTGTGCAGTAGTTTGAGCATTCTTTTCCATTGCCTTTCTTTGGGATTGGAGTGAAAACACCTTTTCCAGTCCTGTGGCCACTGCTGAGTTTTCCAGATTTGCTGGCATATTGAGTGCAGCACTTTCACAGCATCATCTTTCAGGATTTGAAATAGTTCAACTGGAATTCCATCACCTCCACTAGCTTTGTTCATAGTGATGCTTTCTAAGGCCCACTTGACTTCACATTCCAGGATGTCTGGCTCTAGATGAGTGATCACACCATCGTGATTATCTGGGTCGTGAAGATCATTTTTGTACAGTTCTTCTGTACGAACCTCTTCTGTCACGAACCTCATTCCATAGTTCATCAGGCACTCTATCTATCAGATCTAGGCCCTTAAATCTATTTCTCACTTCCACTGTATAATTATAAGGGATTTGATTTAGGTCATACTTGAATGATCTAGCGGTTTTCCCTACTTTCTTCAATTTCAGTCTGAATTTGGTAATAAGGAGTTCTTGATCTGAGCCACAGTCAGCTCCTGGTCTTATTTTTGTTGACTGTATAGAGCTTCTCCATCTTTTGTTGCAGAGAATATAATCAATCTGATTTAGGTGTTGACTATCTGGTGATGTCCATGTGTAGAGCCTTTTCTTGTGTTGTTGGAAGAGGATGTTTGCTCTAAGCAGTGAATTTTCTTGGCAAAACTCTATTAGTCTTTGCTCTGCTTCATTCTGCATTCCAAGACCAAATTTGTCTGTTACTCCAGGTGTTTCTTGACTTCTTCCTTTTGCATTCCAGTCCCCTATAATGAAAAGGACATCTTTTTTGGGTGTTAGTTCTAAAAGGTCCTGTAGGTCTTCATAGAACTGTTCAACTTCAGCTTCTTCAGCATTACTTGTTGGGGCATAGACTTGGATTACCATGATATTGAATGGTTTGCCTTGGAGACGAACAGAGATCATTCTGTCATTTTTGAGATTGCATCCAAGTACTGCATTTCAGACTCTTTTGTTGACCATGATGGCTACTCTATTTCTTCTGAGGGACTCCTGCCCGCAGTAGTAGATATAATGGTCATCTCAGTTAAATTCACCATTCAGTCCATTTCAGTTTGCTGATTCCTAGAATGTCGACGTTCAGTCTTGCCATCTCTTGTTTGACCACTTCTAATTTGCCTTGATTCATGGACCTGACATTCCAGGTTCCTATGCAATATTGCTCTTTACAGCATCGGACCTTGCTTCTATCACCAGTCACATCCACAGCTGGGTATTATTTTTGCTTTGGCTCTATCCCTTCATTCTTTCTGGAGTTATTTCTCCACTGACCTCCAATAGCATATTGGGCACCTACTGACCTGGGGAGTACCTCTTTCAGTAGCCTATCATTTTGCTTTTTCATACTGTTCATGGAGTTATGTATATGCTAGCTTTGAAATCTTTGGAAAATTACCTAAAATCAGTTGTCCTTCATATTTAAAATGTGACTAAAATAATCACATCAATAATTGTTGAAAGAATTGAATGAAATAACCATAAAATTCCTAAGCACAGCGATGGTGATATAGTGAGTCTCTATGAAATACTTTCTCACATTAGTCTTTATAGAAGCTAGGTTTTGGGTTTTTGTGTGTGTGTGTCCTTAGAAGGATACTAAACCCAGGTAAATGGCTACATTTTTGTTTTCTTCATGTATTGTTCCAAATTGCAACGTGGTTCCCTAAAGAATGATGTAAAAATTCAAGGTGAGTTCATATAGGCTAGGACGTCTAGGCATCGAAGTGACACAATCTAAGCCTCTATATATAGCCTAAGCACCTCCTTTACTTCTGACCTTAGACACACAACAGAACAGGTAAAGGGGTTAAGAAAGGTTGCATCTTAACCACATTCTTTAAAATAGTCCCTCTTCATTATCTCTAAAATATATTTTGACACAACAGGTGTTAACACTCTGATGAGAAAACGTGAGAGAAAAGGAAGTGGGGACTGAATAACTGACTCAGTGTTCATAAAAAAATTGTGTAAAAATTGTGTGTATATATATATATATATATATATATATGGGTTAGGGTTATATATATATATATATATATCTCCATCAACTGCCAGCTGACCCCTGCCTCAACACCATCCGACATAAATGAACATTACTGGATTTTCAAAATTATTCAACTATATATAAACTTGCTACATAAAATTAGGCAATTTATTGTTTAATTCAGCTCTTGAAATTAACAAAAAATTCCTCAATGTACACAAATTTACAGACTCTTCTGTAAAGGGAAATATATAAAATTAAATAAAAAGATTATCACAAGTCTAAAAGACATCAATTGTGCTAAAATTGAGAAATTGTCCAAAAAATGAAATGTACAAATCCTAGGTGGCAAAGAATGTGTCATTTATTTTTTTCTATTGATTTATTTATTTGAGGCTAATTACTTTACAATATTGTATTGGTTTTGCGATAGATTGACATGAATCTACCACGAGTTTACATGTGTTCCCCATCCTGAACCCCCCTCCCTCCTCCCTTCCCATCCCATCCCTCTGGGTCATCCCAGTGCACCAGCCCCAAGCACCCTGTATCATGCATTGAGCCTGGACTCACGATCCATTTCACATATATTATACATGTTTCAGTGCCATTCTCCCAAACCATCCCACCCTCACCCTCTCCCACAGAGTCCAAAGAGACAAAGAGTTCTATATATCTGTGTCTTTTTTGCTGTCTCACATAGAGAGTTATCATTACCATCTTTCTAAATTCCATATATATGTGTTAATATACTGTATTGGTCTTTTTCTTTCTGGCTTACTTCACTCTGTATAATAGGTTCGTTTCATCCACCTCATTAGAACTGATTCAAATGTATTCTTTTTTAATGGCTGAATAATATTCCATTGTGTATATGTACCACAGCTTTCTTATCCATTTGTCTGCTGATGGACATCTAGGTTGCTTCCATGTTCTGGCTATTGTAAACAGTGCTGCGATGAACATTGAGGTACACTTGTCTCTTTCAATTCTGGTTTCCTCGGTGTGTATGTCCAGCAGTGGGTTTGCTGGGCCATACGGGAGTTCTGTTTCCAGTTTTTTAAAGAATCTCTACACTGTTCTCCATAGTGGCTGTACAATTTGCATTCCCACCAACAGTGTAAGAGGGTTCCCTTTTCTCCACACCCTCTCCAGCATTTATTGCTTGTTGACTTTTGGATCGCAGCCATTCTGACTGGCATGAAATGGTACCTCATTGTGGTTTTGATTTGCATTCCTCTGATAATGAGTGATGTTGAGCATCCTTTCATGTGTTTGCTAGCTATCTGTATGTCTTCTTTGGAGAAATGTCTGTTTATTTCTTTGGCCCATTTTTTGATTGGGTCATTTATTTTTCTGGAATTGAGCTGCAGGAGTTGCTTGTACATTTTTTGAGATTAATTCTTTGTCAGTTACTTTGTTTGCTATTATTTTCTTCCATTCTGAAGGCTGTCTTTTCACCTTGCTTATAGTTTCCTTTGTTTTGCAGAAGTTTAATTAGGTCCCATTTGTTTATTTTTACTTTTATTTCCAATATTCTGGGAGGTGGGTCATAGAGAATCCTACTGTGATTTATAATAGAGAGTGTTTTGCCTATGTTTTCCTCTAGGAGTTTTATAGTTTCTGGTCTTACATTTAGATCTTTAGTTCATTTTGAGTTTATTTTTGTGTATGGTGTTAGAAAGTATTCTAGTTTCATTTTTTTACAAGTCGTTGACCAGTTTTCCCAGCACCACTCATTAAAAAGATTGTTTTTTCTCCATTGTATATTCTTGTCCCCTTTGTCAAAGATAAGATGTCCATAGGTGCATGGGTTTATCTTGGGTTTTCTATTTTGTTTCATTGATCTATATGTCTTTGTGCCAGTACCATACTGTCTTGATGACTGTGGCTTTGTAGTAGAGCCTGAAGTCAGGCAGGTTGATTTCTCCAGTTCCATTCTTCTTTCTCAATATTGCTTTGGCTATTTGAGGTTTTTCATATTTCCATACAAATTGTGAATTTATTTGTTCTAGTTCAGTGAAAAATACCGTTGGTAGCTTGATAGGGATTGCACTGATTCTATAGATTGCTTTGGGTAGTATACTCATTTTCACTATATTGATTCTTCCCATCCATGACACAGTATATTTCTCCATTTGTGTCCTCTTTGATTTCTTTAACCAGTGTTTTATAGTTTTCTATATATAAGTCTTTTGTTTGTTTAGGTAGATATATTCCTAAGTATTTTATTCTTTTCATTGCATGGTGAATGGAATTGTTTCCTTAATTTCTCTTTCTGTTTTCTCATTATTAGTGTATAGGAATGCAAGGGACTTCTGTGAGTTGATTTTATATCCTGCAACTTTACTATATTCATTGATTAGCTCTAGTAATTTTCTGGTGGAGTCTTTATGGTTTTCTATGTAGAGGATCATGTCATCTGCAAACAGTGAGTTTTATTTCTTCTTTTCCAATCTGGATTTCTTTTATTTCTTTTTCTGCACTGATTGCTGTGGCCAAAACTTTCAAAACTATCTTGAATAGTAGTGGTGAGAGT
>SJXQ01009942.1:1909-73828 GCA_006408695.1 Aepyceros melampus
CCTACCGGCTGAGCATGTGAGCATCAGGACGGTGTTTGTATAAGCATGTCCCCATGTCACTCAGGGTGTGGTCACAAGAGTGTGCATGAACGTGTGTGAGAGAAAACGCAAGTGTGAGTGAGGACGGGTGTGTCAGCCTGCAGGTGGGAGTGTTTCAGGGTGTGTCCTGCACCTTGAGAAAAGAAAGGAAGGGATGGATGTGAACACCCATGCGTGTGCAAGGTGTGAGTGCGGGACATCGAGTGTGATGGAGTGAGCAGTGGGGGACGGCAGTGCACCTGGGAAGCTCAGGGCACCCTCAGGGCACGACTTGAGCCTGTGAACCAAGGACAAGTGAGCAGGCGGGGGGCTGTGGCCGCCGCTGAGCCGAGGGTGTGAGCGAGCGCGGCCCGGGCCTGTGTGGCTCCAGTGTCCCCAGCACCTCCTGCATTTGTTTTCCTCTGCCTCTCGACCTCCCCAGTGTCTCAGCGGTAAACAACCCACCTGCCAATGCAGGAGATGTGAGTTTGATCGCCGGGTGAGGGAGATCCCCCAGCGGAGGGCAGAGCAACCCACTCCGGTTTTCTTGCCTGGAAAATCTCACGGACAGAGAAGCCTGGCGGGCTACAGTCCACAGGGTCGCAAAGAGTCAGACATGACTGAAGCAACTGAGCGCAGCACACACACACCTCTTCACTGGCCCTCAGGCCGTGAGCCTTCAGAGGATAGATGCACCCCTCCGGCCCACTGACAGGGCGCTTGCCATCTGAGGCTCAGTTTATACGACTGTACAATGGGGATAAAATAGCTCCTTCCCCGGGGGGTTGCTGGCAGACATCAACAAGAGCAAACAGCAAAACACAGGTGAAGAATTCAGACTGAACCGAAGGGCTACTCAGGAGCCCTCTCCTTGCCCTGGGTTTGCCCTGGCCACGCCTGTTCAGCCGAAGCCCCAGAAAGCTTGGGGCTCCAGCTTTCTCCCTGTGGCAACAGCTCAGGGAGGCAGGGGCCATCTGCGGCCAGGACCCACCCTCATGGGTCGGCATGAGCAGGCCCCGTGGGGTCCGGACTCCTGGGAAAGCAAAGCCTCCAGGAGCCCCAGGTACTCTGCCCTGATGGTGACAAGTGGAGATCAGATGCAGGGTGTGGCCCATTACCGATGTGTGTTCATTCAGCAAACCCCTCCTGGGCACCAACCCTGTGCCAGGCCTGTGCCAGGCACTGGGGATGCCAAAACCAACAGGGACTCCACCCCTGCCCTCAAAGGGTCTGGTGAGGGAGGGTACATGTCAATGGAAGCTTTAACCCAGTGGGGTGTGTGATGGGGTGGGTGGAGGCCCATAGGAGGGCCTACCCAGCCTGCAGTGGCCTGGGGACAAGACTTCTGCGTAGTACTGAGCCAGATGTTCCAGGCTGGGGGAGCAGCTTGAATGGAGGCCTGGGACCACCCGAGCACTCATCACTCCTGCGAGGAATGACAGGAGGTGAGACAGGAGAGGCCTTCAGGTTTGGCCCAGGCAGTTACGGCCTGAGGTGGGGTCATAGCCATGAAGTCAGACACTGCTAGTAATCGCCACTCTCCCTCCATCTTAACAGAGCTCTCATGATTACAGAACATTTTCATAACCAAGACCTCGTCCTTGCAACAATCCTACAATGAAAGTGGGATAAAAAGCCCACCCATCCCTTCTCCCCTCGGCCGCTAGGAAAAGGAAAGGCTGAATCAAGCCCTTGCTTGCCACACAAAGAGATCCCAGAAGTCTCTTCTCTTTCCACATCCTCTCCGATGTCTTCTTTCTCTTTTCCTTTATTTCCCTGGAAATCTTTTCAGAAATAAGGAGATGAAGAAGGAGGAAAATTCTTCCTCTTGGTAGAACGTTTTGCCGGGGTCAGGGAGGGATGTGTGTGCGCCCAGGCACCTGCGCGGCCATGCACGTGAGCTTCTGTGTGCAGGGGTCCGTGTGGAAGCATACATGTGGCTGTGCTCGGTGGCTGTGTGTGTGCACTCAGGCAGCTGTGTGGCACACATGTGCACCTCTGTGCAGGAGGGCCTGCCCGGAGCTGCACAAAGGTGAGTGCACGCATGTGGCATGGGGCCTGGTGGCCTGGCAGGGTCAAGGGTCACACACCCTGAGCCGACCAGACCTCCCAACCCCTCACGCTCTCTCCTACCGTCCCTTCCAACAGATCCCTTAGCTGATCTCTTCCTGGCACAATGCCAGCCCCGTGGAAAACCAAGGCCCAGAGAGGGGATGTCACCTGCCCCAAATCCCTTAGGAAGGCCACAGTCTGGGTCTCTCTAGCCCTGGTTCAGGGCTATACCACCTTTACCTAAAGGACTAGCCTCTCCCCACTGTGTGAGCAGGGGCACGTAATTAACCTCTCTGAGCACTCTAAGCTGGTTCCACAATAACAGAAAGCCGTAGTGAGCCAGACAAGGGGCTTGTTTCCATGCTCATGGATTTCATTTATTAACTTTTAAAAAAATTTTTGATTTGAACCATTTTTTAAGTCTTTACTGAATTTGTTACAATATTGCTCCTGTTTCGTGTTTTGTTTTTTGGCCCTGAGGCATGTGGGATCTCGGCTCCCGGACCAGGGATGGAACCTGCAACCCCTACATTTGGAAGGCCAGGTCTTAACCACCGGATCGTCAGGGAAGTCCCGTCATGCTCACTGATTTTAAATAGTGAGGATTTGTTGTTGTTCAGTTGCTCAGTCGTGTCTGACTCTTTGCAACCCCACGGATTGCAGAACGTCTGACTTCCCTGTCCTTCACCATCTCCCAGAGTTTGCTTAAACTCATGTCCATTGGCTTGGTGATGCCATCCAACCATCTCATCCTCGGTCACCCTCTTTTTCTCCTGCCCTCAATCTTTCCCAGCATCAGGGTCTTTTCCAATGAGTTGGCTCTTTGCATCAGGTGGCCAAAGGATTGGAGCTTCAGCGTCAGCATCCCCTTGCTCTATTTCCCTTCTGAGATAGTCATCAGCCCTGTAACTGTGACGGTATGTGAAATGCAGCACAGAAGGAGCCCTGGCTAAAGTGCCAGCGACCTCAGGCTGCGGCTGCCCCTCTCTGGGTCTCGGTTTTCTCATCTGTGTAGCGGGAGGGAGAGGGCTCTCTAGGTTCATTCTCTCTCCTTCCCGAACTTTGCAGATGACCCCCGTTGCATCCTCCTTGAAACAACAGCAAGAACTGTTATCATGCCCGTTTTTTTGTAGATGAGGAAACGGAAGCTCAGAGAAGGGAAGTCACTTGCCCAGACCACACAACTTCTGGTCTGCATGAACTCACAGCCCTCCACTCCATCTCTCAGAATGGGCAGCCTCCTGCACACAATTGAGACTCCCTGAGGGTCAGAGATCTCGAGATCCCCGGGCCTCAGAACCCCAGGAGAGGGACACTAGCTTCAAAGGGGCTTGACCCCACCCTGGGAGACGCTGGGCTGGGTGCCGAGTCAGCAGGACCCTCTTTAGGACCGTGTTGGCCATTCGTGGTGCAAAGCAATTACACAGCCTAATAGCGAGAAGCTGCCAAAAACACGTGTATTTACAAACCAGCCGCCACCCAGCCAAGCTGCAGCCCAGGATGGTTGCGAAACACAGCCTGGCAGGCTGGCCACGGAGGTGGTTCCCAGGCTGGTACTGGAGCCCAGACTGGCACCATCTGAGCTACAGAGGCCAAGAGCCAAGCAGAGCCACCGCAGGCAGGCAGGTGACACTCAGAGTGCCATCTCACCAGGCAGGCCAGGCAGAGCCGTTCCCATCCTCTCAGGATGCTTAGCCCCCTAGCCTTCCGGCTCTGAGGCAGGAGGCAGGCCTGGGTCAAAGGGAACCCTTTGGTCCACCTTGGAGCCTCTTTCTGCTTCCATCTCTCCAAATGTCAAGTCCAGCTTCCTTTGTAGGGCGAAGAGAACAAGCGAAAGGTCAGGACTTAGAATGTCCCCAAACAACACTCATCAGACACCCCCGACTCCAGGAACCCTTCTGCTTCTGCTTGTTGTATGACTGAGCAGATAACTCCTGAACCTCAGTTTCCATGACTGTAAAATGGGATAGCATTGTTGTGACGATGAGATGACATAATGTGTGTCCAAGCAAGACAAGAGCACAGCTGACACGCAGTAAACTCTTGCTCAAGATTAGCCAGCGGAGTGCTGGTAGACGGCCAACAACAGGCTCTGGGCAGGAGGCCCTGGTGTGTAGCACTGACCAATTTCCATGATACAAATACTCTCATCGTGACCAGAGTCCAGGCTACCGATATGACACTCTGAACAGGAAGCTGGGACCAGAGGGGAAGTAACACATTGTTATACAGTGTTTCCACCGCACAGATGGAAGTAAACAACCTTCAGAGAGTAGGTAATAGCAAAACAATTTGGGAGAAAGTGAGCTTTGAGTATTCCTTCTCTTTCAATATGATTTGTTTAACTGTAAGTTTGTAGGGTAATTTTTGCTGATGGCTATGCCAACAATCAGTTCACACGTTCCTGAGGATTTAGCAGTGCGTTCTCAGGAGCCAGGGCAAGCCTAGCTCCAGCTCAGCACCAGCTTTACTCTTCATATTGTGTCTTTGTCTTTGTGGTAGCCGCTCCCTCTGCTTGCAGTACCCTTTCCAGCAACCCTTTCTTCTTGGCAATCTTCTGCTGTTTCCTCGATAATCTATATAATATAATTTTTAAAATCCACTCTCTGAAGATACTATATCAGGTTCATTAGAATCTCACTGAATCCTCAGGACTCTGCAAGGCAGATGTTTGTGGATCCATTTCTCAGATGAGGAAACTGAGGCCTGGCCAGGACTGCCAGTTGAATGGTGACCTTCCTATGTGGGATCAGACCCTGCCCAAGAACTGCCTAGAGAGAACAGGTGGACAGATGCCTTTCTGGTATTGTTGGAAGAATGCCCCACTTGCATTCTCTCCTCTCATGCCTGTGACTTGAGCTTTGGACCTCCAATCCTCTGGGTTAAGCATTGTCCTGTCCGGGCCAAGTCCTGCGTGGGCAGCGGAGAGACAGGAAGTGAGGGGAGGCCCCTGGACAGACCAGGAGCGCCAGGCAGAAGTTGGATGGGACCACTGGAGCCAGTGGAGTCCTGGGACCCATTGCCAAGACCTGGGAGCAGAGCGGGAAGGAGGGCTATGCACAGGGAGGCGCTGACCCGCCCACCAGCCCGGGGGAGAAGCTTCTAGAGGAATGTAAGCTATGAGGGAGGAGGGGGAAGACAGGCCCGGGCAATCCCAGCATGGCCCCCTGGGGAAAGTGGGTGGGGGGGGGACCAAAGCCAGAGAAGACCCTTATCAGGGCCTTGGCCTTGGCAGCCTCTCTGGAAGCAAATACCCCCCAGACCCGTCCATCATGGGGGCTGGGCACCCTGGTGGGCCCTGAGGGGTGAGGTCCACCCGGTGGGCCCTGGGCTGCCCAGCGACGGTAGGTTGCCCTCTTCAGGCAGAGGTGGGAGGTGGCATGAGGGGGTGCCAGTGGGATGTAGGCAGACATGGCTGAGTTCACACCCAGCCTGCTCACTTCCTGGAGGTGTGACCTTGAGCATTGCACCTCTCAGCCTCAGCTTCCCGTTCTGTAATCCTACCTCTCAGAGTCACGGTGAAACACATGGGTAATATGCAAAGTGTCTGGCACAGACAATAATGACAGCAAAAAAATTACAATCACAGCAACCAGCATCAACTGAGAACTTACCTCCCTGGGGGCACCACGTGGGGAATTTCACTGTGACCCCAGGAGGCGGGATACTGGTAACTGCTTTGGACAAGAGAGAAGAGGAGCCCAGGCTTGGGGGATGCACCCAGGGTCACACAGCCCAGCAGCTGGGCAGATAGAAGTCTGGCCCTGACCTCCTCTACGTGGAAGGCTCCCCAGGGACCAAGATGAGCTCCATTTCTGAGTCCTCAACCCCCAGCACAGGCATTGGCAGACAGCAGGGCTCAGTGACTGTGGAATGAACAGATATACCCCCAAATGTGATCATGCGGGCCCCACATTATGAGGCCCCAATGATCCCCATCACTTCATGGCAAATAGAGGGGGGGAAGTGGAAGCAGTGACAGGGTTTCTTTTCTTGGCTTCCAAAATCACTGCTGATAGTGACTGCAGCCAAGAAATTAAAAGACGCCTGCTCCTTAAAAGGAAAGCTATAACAAACCTAGGCAGCGTATTAAAAAGCAGAGACATCACTTTGCCAACAAAGGTCCATCTAGTCAAAGCTATGGTTTCTCCAGTAGTCATGTATGGATGTGAGAGTTGGACTATAAAGAAGGCTGAGCACTGAAGAATTGATGCTTTCAAACTGTGGTGCTAGAGAAGACTTTTGAGAGTCCCTTGGACCGTAAAGAGATCCAACCAGTCAATCCTAAACGAAATCAATCCTGAATACTCATTGAAAGGACTGATGCCGAAGCTGAGGCATCAGTACTTTGGCCACCTGATACAAAGAGACGCTCATTGGAAAAGACCCAGATGACGGGAAAGATTGAAGGCAGGAGGAGAAGGGGACGACCGAGGATGAGATGGTTGGATGGCATCATTGACTCAGTGGACATGAGTTTGAGCAAACTCTGGGAGATAGTGAAGGACAAGGAAGCCTGACATGCTGCAGTCCATGGGGTCGCAAAGAGTCAGACACAATTCAGCCACTGAACAACAACAAACGACCCCCCAAGACTTGGGACAAGTTAGTACGGAACTCTCCAGCACTCCTTCCCAGTTGCCAGGCCTCCTTTAGACAACCCAGACCCAGCCTTTAAGCCCTCAAACCCAGCCCTGGCGCTGACGTGCTATGCAACCACAGACAAGTCTTATCCCTCTCTGATCCTTGCCAGTGGGTGATGGGGTGGGGAGCTCAGACAGAGTAGGAGCTCGAACAGCAGGCTACAGCTGGAAGAGGAGCCAGAGGTGCGTGAAGAAACTCTCTCTCCAACAGAGACT
Source organism: Aepyceros melampus (assembly GCA_006408695.1). Taxonomy (NCBI): domain Eukaryota; kingdom Metazoa; phylum Chordata; class Mammalia; order Artiodactyla; family Bovidae; genus Aepyceros; species Aepyceros melampus. Next base: position 8,839 of record SJXQ01009942.1, read on the forward strand.
CGGGCCTGGGCAATGTATCACTCCCCACCACCACCTGGCAGTTGCTAAGTCACTGTTAAAAAACCCCGAGAGGACCGAGAGTGCACCACATCCCCACCCCGGCCACACCCTTAGGGGGCAGCAGGGAGCTGGCTGAGTAAGGACGGGGGCTGGGGGGCACGAAAGGACTGCAACAAGCAGGGAGAGAGGCAGGGCTTCCCCCCTTGCCACCAGACCCAGCCGTGCATGCACAAAACACATACACACTTACTCTGTCGCTCAGAGTCAGGCCTGGGGAGGTCTTTCCAATGTCTGCCAAACCAATTGCTCCTTTCCAAACGCCCTTCCAAGGCCTGGGACCCCAGGAGCCCTCATGCTGTGCTTCTTGGCTTCTTGGGGGTCCTCACAAGTGCCTTCGGGGCTGCCAAGGAGAAGCAAGGTGTGGAGGGCTGAAGGGGGAACAAGAGACTGAACAGTCCCCCAGCTTTCATGGAGGAGCGCTGTGACTTGCTTTCTAGACTGAAGTCTGAAACGTGGTTTCATTTAGAGAAAGAAACTGTGCCCCCAGGCTCTGTGAAAACCACCAGGCCAGGCTCTAAAAGTCTCTCTGGACAGGGAAGAGACCGCTTTAACAATCAAATAACACTAGCTTAGACTTAGTACCTCCTTGCCTTAAGACACATGCTGAATTTAAGTCTTTATCCTCTGCACTTATTCTTGGGGCATAAACGACCAGGCACGAAGTGTGCAACACTTTGCACATTTTCTCCCGTTTCCCACTTGTCTCCTTTCTTCAGGATAGGTGTGTATTTCTCCCCAACTATTGATGAGGAGACTGGACATCTCAGAGAGGTCAGGTAACTTACCCAGGGTCACCAAGCAGGGAAGGAGCAAAGCCAAGACCAGAACCCAGGCCCGCCCTCTTCCAAACCTGTGCTCCACCTACCCAGTGAGTCTGCAGTGTCTCAAGTGTACACATGCCCTGGTCCCTCCGCCACGTGTTCGTGGCCTGGGCCCTAAAACCATGGCCGCCTGGGTGGGAAAGGGCCATTCAGCACATGTGTCTGGGTGATGGTGGTGATGAAGGGGCTGGGAGTGAGGGATGTTCTTAGTGAAGACAGGACCCAGAACAGCTGTTCCAGCTATGCCGTAATGGGGACCCCAGACAAGGGGGCCTGGGCCTGTTCCTTCACTGACATTCACCAGCTGTGTGGCCTCAGGCAGGACACTTCCCCTCACTGAGCCTCAGTTTCCTTGAGTGTACAGTGCAGGTGAGAATGCTCACCTCTTAGCATTGACACTAGAGTTCAGGGAAATCCATCGTGCAAGGGGACCTTCACCCAGTAAGTGCTCAGTGATGGCTTTTTGTCCCTGGTTCTTCTCCAGGATGTGAGCCCAGGACAATCTTGGTCCAAGCAAGTGGCCTCTCTGGACACCAAGATGATGAAAAGGGAGCCCGGTGCCAGCAGCAGCCGGGGCACTGCTCAGCTTCTCAAGGATGCCCAGCAAAGGCCCAGTGGATGTCCTCAGGTTGGCTTGGGCCCCCCTCCCCACCAGGGCGCTGGACAGGAGGGAAGGCTCCAGGGTTACAGGCAGCCGATCTGTGGAAGGGGCTGTGACTCCTCTGGAATGACAGTGGCACTGGCTGTCTCTGGGAGCCTCCAAGGAAGTGGAGGGCCATAAAGCCAGACACACTGGAGTGCCCACTCCCACTCTGTCTGCTCACCTCACAGCTTCTGCGAGAAAGGCAGCACCTTTGGAGAGAGGGAGGGACTACAGTGAGCCTGGTCAGTAGTCTCTGGATCCCCAGGTCCTGGAACTGTGCTTGGCACCTGAGGCATCGAGGGATGATGGATGGATGGGGATGGATGGATGGGGATGGATTGGTGGGGATGGATTGGTGGGGAATGGGAGGATGGAGAATGGATGGATGGACAGATGAGGGATGAATGGATGGGGATGGATGGATGGATGGGTGAATGAATGGATGGAGGGGATGGATAGATGGATGGATGGGGGTGGATGGATGGGTGAGGGAGGGGTGAATACAGGCTGAAAGGATGGATGGGTGGATGGGTGGAAGGATGGGGGATGGATGGATGCATATGTGCACGGAGAGACAAAGATGGATTTAGAGCCTAAAAAGCCAAGTTATGGCCACTCCTGCAGATGCTGCCAGTGGCCCCGCATGCTCCTCAGCATTCCCATGCCATGAGTTTCCCACACAAACCCCTGTGGCCCTGCGTCTCCAGCTGCAGGAACATGCTGGGCAAGAAGGCCTGAAACAGACTTCAGCCAGACAGACAGGGTGGGGAGGATGAACACCCCACCCCTCACCCCCTCACTCCCTGGGGGGACAACTCCAAGGCACAGTCTACACTCTCCCAGAGGCCCCTGGTGGGACTGAGCCCCACTTGCTCCGCACCCCCCTCCATGCTTTTTGACACACCTCTATCAGCTTCATTCTTTTCCTCTCTTTCCAGTTTACCTACCTGGACTTGCAGAAGTTGCTTCCCAGGTAAACTGTCTGCACTCTAATCCTGACTCAGGTTCTTCTTTAAGGGGACACAACATATAAGACAACCAGTTCTGCTATTTGCTGTTCTAGGACCTTGAACAAGCCTCTCAATTTCCTGTACCTCGGTTTCCTTGTCTGTAATATGGGAATAACTATTAAACATTCACAACGGACCCATGTGTTTGGCCCTGGGTAGGGTCTCCCGTGTGCCTCACCTCATCTTGGGCACTGGGGACACAGAGGAGTAGCCACACTCCACCCTCCATCCCCAAGAGGAATTTATCAAAGACAGCAGAGATGCATGGTCTGCGTCCAGGCCACAGGGTGGGCAGACTCAGAGTCAAAGCTTAGCTCTGCATACCCTCTCTGCACGCTCGAGCTACGGAATCACTCTGCACCTCCGCTGACCTTTCTGTCAGGTGGCAGCAGTAACCGAACGCGTTTCACTGGGCTCTTACAGAAAGCAAGATCCTGCAAGAGAAGGGGTTGGCCCCGGGGCTGGACACAGCTCTCAACAAAGGGGAGAGCAGGTCATGGTCATTGTGAGGAGAGAGGGGCATCCAGAGGAGCAGAAAGTAGGGCCAGGTCACTGACAGTTTGGTTGTAAAACAGAGGGAAGGAGCTGGCACCCTGCAGTCAAAGAAGGAAGGAAGCATGTGGCCCAAGATTGAAGCCAAAATGAGGAAAGGCTCTCAGGCCAGAGTCAGACCATCATGAAGTTTTCCTGAGCCCTGGGAAGGCAGGGTGGGAGCCGTCACCATCTGCACCCGACCTGCCTACCTACCCCAGCCCCAGCCCACACCCCAGGTTCCCACCACTTTCCCAGAGGCCACTCAGGTTCCTGGCCTTGCTGATGCCCTCCCTCTGCAAGAGTGCCCTTCCCTCCTCCTAGAGCTGAGCGAAGCCCGCCCTGAGTTCCACCCAGGGGGACCCATGGACGAGCAGAGGGTGCTTCACCAGCTGTGTGCTGCTCCCCACCAGGCCAGGTGAAAGCACGCAGGTTCCTGGGCTCCAGCCTTCAGCTTCGGCTCCCGGGGGTCTATATGACCAGGATGGGGAACCCCGATTTGGCTGCACACCCTTCATTGTGCATGGGGAAACTGAGCCCAAACTGCTGACACGTGGGGCACAAGGTAAGCCAGCAAAGTGCCCAGGCCGCGGTTCTGACCCCATTCCTATGCTCACCAAGCCTCCCCACCCCTTCTGGACACCCCTTCCCGGTCCCTGCCAAGGCAGCCCCCACTGGGGGGGTCTTGCTTCAGGAGGTGCATCTATCTCCCAGCCCCCCACCCCAGCCCAGAGGGGTGCTGAGCTCCGGGAGAAGCGGCCAGGTGTTCAGCCCCAAGACGCCTCCCAGAGGCTGTACCAGAGTTTGGCAGGTGGCAAGGCTAGGGTGTGGGGGTGGAGAGGGCCCAGCCTCGAGTATTTAAATATTTGCTTTCTTACAGAATGGCATTCTTTGGAATATTAGCCAATTTGTATAGAATTAGTCCGCACTGGGCCCCCCAGGTGACACCAGCGGATTCCGAGGAGGAGGAATGTACCTGCAGCCTCGCCTGATGAGAAGGTTCTGGCAAGTCCTGGCGTAGGAGCGGCCTGCCTGCCGGGACAGGGAGGGCCAGGGGTGGCAGCTGGCGGGCGGGACCCCCGGACACTCCTTGGGCAGCCTGTGCCCCACACCAATCATGAGCTGCAGCCGCCAGAATCCTTCTCAGAGCAGCAGGGCGAGGCCTCCACCCTTTCCTCCACATGCGTGCATACACACCTGCTCAACAAGCTCAGGGCCAGCCCCGGCCCCCGGGTCAACGTCCCCGTGGGCTGCAGCACGCCGGGCCTCCCGGTCCCTCACCATCTCCCGAGTTTGCCCAAGTTCATGTCCATTGCATCGGTGAGGCCATCTAGGCATCTCATCCTCCAATGCTCTCTTCTCCTTCTGCCCTCAATCTTTCCCAGCATCAGGGTCTTTTCCAATGGATCAGCTCCTCCCATCAGGTGACCAAAGTATCAGAGTTCAGCTTCAGCATCAGTCCTTCGAATGAGTATTCAGGGTTGATTTCTGGAGCTGAATTCAAATCCCAGCACTGCTTCTTAACTTGCTGTGTAACCTTGGACAAAACGCTTCACCTTCTGGGCCTCACTTGCCCTGCTTGTAAAATGGAGAATAGGGACTTCCCACGTGGTGCTTGTGGTAAAGAATCCACCTGCCAATGCAGAAGACACAAAACACGAGGGTTCAATTCCTGAGTAGGGAAGATGCCTTAGAGGAGGCAAGGGCACCCCACTCCAGCATTCTTGCCTATAAAATCCTATGGACAGAAGAGCCTGGCAGGTTATAGCCCATGGGGTCATAAAGAGTCAGACACAACTGAGCATCTAAGCACATTAAATATTTACTACTGTTTTACCCTCCAATTAAAAATAAATTTAAAAAGGAAAATGCTTCCAGTAGCAACAACAGCTGAAGAATAGTAAAAGTGCTTGCCTGCAGCCATGTAACGGGACACGCGCTGGGGTGCTCTGAAGTGGTATGCGTGTGCTGACAGAACGGTTTTACCTGGGATTCAGCAAACAAGCCACACTCCCGGTGTCTTTTTGTTGTTCAGCTTTTAAATCATGTCCGCCTCTTTGCGACCCCATGCACTGCAGCACGCCAGGCCTCCCTGTCCTTCACCATCTCCCAGAGTTTGCTCATGCTCATGTCTATTGAGTCAGTCATGCCATCCAACCGTCTCTTCCTCTGTCGCTCCCTTCTTCTGCCTTCAATCTTTCCCAGCATCAGGGTTTTCTCCAGTGAGTCAGCTCCTCATGTCAAGTGGCCAAAGTATCAGAGCTTCAGCTTCAGCTTCAGCATCAATGCTTCCAATGACTAGTCAGGGTTGATTTCCTTTAGGACTGACTGGTTGGATCTCCTTGCAGTCCAAGGGACTTTCAAGAGTCTTCTCCAGCACCACAGTTAGAAAAGGATATATATTTAAGTTGATTCTATGAACAAGCACTTCGTGAGCACCTTTTAGGTGACTTTGAAGAAGCTGTTCTTGCTTTCAGGTCCTCAGTATCTCTAGTTGTAAAACTGGCAGGTTAGGATACAGCCTATGACATTCCTTCTAGAGCTAGCATGCAAATCATTCATTCATGCAACATTCTCTGATACTACGACAAAAGGTGAAAAGAAAGGAATCTTTATGAGGGTGATGTTTAAGCAGAAGGAATGCATATCTAAGAGTGAAATTTCAGGTGCTAAGAACTTCAGTGCATGAGTAACAGCTGAAACCAAGTCCAGCAATGACTCTTTGCTGGCATGCCTATCCTCTCTCATAGAAGCCATCGTCACCAGATAGGCTAAACACGTATGGGCTTGGTTATTAAACTTCTACCTGTAAAAATAGGGTAATAATAGTGATTTCCTCAGACAGTTTTAAGTGTTCAGGGAGCTGTATCTATGATGCTTTAGTTGAGCAAGATGATCCCTCCCCGGATTTTTTCCTCACTCTTCCTTGAGTAACTCTTCTCTTTCATTTTCATCCCTTTACTCACAGCACATAAACCCTGAGAGCCCCTACGCCCTGGGCACTGTTCAGAGAAGGAGAGTGGCCAGGGCTGCAGCAGACAAGACCCTTGCTCTCAAGGGTCTCGCCTTCTAGGCGGCAGGGGAGCGAGGGAGACAGACCCAGGAAAGGCAACAGATGAGACCAAGGCACAGGACGCTGTGACTGAGCGTGACTATGGGCCTCGAGGGAGGTCTCTCAGGGGAGGTGATATTGGAGCTGAGACCAAGTTTCATGCAAGGATCAGGGGAGAAACATTCCAAGCAGAGGGAAAATCTGTGCAAAGGCCCTGAGACAGGGATCAGGCTGGTAGGTTTTAGGAACATAAAGGTCCAGGTAGTTGGAACTTGTCAACTGAGTGACCAGCTCATAGAAGAGGTTCATGCTGAGCCTTTGAAGTCACTAAACTCCCAAGCAGGTCTCCATTCTCGCCAGCATCCCTTCCCTTGATTCCTTAATGGCCTAACGAGACCCAGGACCCTGTGGACAGAGACCACAGTCTCCTTCGAGGAAATGGGTGGACAAGATTCTCACATGGCTGTTTTAACTTTTCCTGAACTTAGGAAAGCCATCAAGTCTTTTTCCTCCAAGGAAGAGGTGCACCATCTGGGAAGGGGCAATATCCGAGCAGTGCCTTCCTAGGAGCAAGGATGCTACAGGCAGGAATGCAGGCCCCTCTGGGAGCCTTTCAGGCCAAAGTCAGATCTTGAAAAGGCTCAGCCCCATGGGTGGGGATTAGACAGGCTGCAGGGAAGGGCTGGGATTATGGCAAATCCGTCAGGCACAAAGCCAGGCAGGATTTCCCCTGCCCTCACCGCCACCCCTGAGCTGGCCCCTCAGCTGACCCCAGCCCTGGTCTAGCCCTGAGCCTTTGTCCCTTCCTGTCCCCCAGCATGAGGGCTGTGAAAGGGAGATGCTAGGGCAAAGGCCTGGGGGTGGGAGGTCCCAATACAGTCACCCCCACCCTCCTCTGCCCACCTTGTGTCCAGATGGCTGACCCTCTCTGCTCTCGCTGCTTGGAGGTTTCCGGGCCTTCAACCCCTTAAACCAGAGCATCTCTCACAGCCAGATGGGTCCCCAGTGGGCCCAGTCCACCCTGCAGTATCCCATTCCAGACAAGCAGCACTTTGTTATTGTTGCTTTACTTTTGATTTAGGTCCAACATATAAAACCGATTACAAGTCATATAATACTTTGGCCACCTGATGCAAAGAGTTGACTTATTGGGGGGAAAAAAAAAAAACCCTGATGCTGGGAAAGACTGAAGGCAGGAGGAGAGGATGAGATGGTAGGATGGTATCACCGACTCAATGGACATGAGTTAAAGCAAACTCCAGGAGGTAGGGAAGGACAGGGAAGCCTGGCTTGCTATACAGTCCACGAGGTTACAGAGTCGGACATGACTTAGCAACTGAACAACAGCAATAACAAGTCATGTGTGTACAGCTCAGTGAGGTTTTACAATCTGGATGCATCCCACACAGAGAAGTCTAAGCAGCACCCAGGAAACAACTCTCCCAGCCCCCCACCGCCAGAGCCCCTCCAGACCTTCTCACCCACCCTTGCAAGGGTGAACCAGTTTCTTGACTTCCTTCACTGTAGGTCAGTTGCACCTGCTTTTGTATTCGATTAGGAGGGTCACACAGTTGTGCTCCCTTTGGTCTGCCTTCTTCCACTCAACCCACATTGTTGCCTGTGGTGATGGTTCATTCCTTCTCGTTGCTCTATAGTATTCCATCAAGTCTACTGTCAATGGTCACCGGACCATTCCTGCCAAAATGAATATAGTCAATGATCACTGGAGTCATTTCTGTCAAAATGAGAGTATTATCTATTGCTGCATAATAAGTTATTCCAAAACTTAGCAGCTCAAAACAGCAATAATCTTATCATCTCACAGTTTCTGTGGGTCAGGAATTAGAAAGCAGCAATGCTGAGAGATTTGGGCTCAGGGTCTCTCACAAGGTTGCAGCCTAGACCTCACCTGAAGGCTTGTCTGCGCCTGGGAGACCTGCCTCTAAGACAGTTCACGCACATGGCTGTGGGTAGGAGGCCCTGGGTCCTCAGTAGGTGCCAGGCCTCCGTCTCCACAGGACTGTTTGAGTGCCCTCAGAACATGGCACTGGCTTCTGATCCAGAAGAGAGTGATGAGGGAGTTGCAACGGCTTTTATGTCCTAGTCTCGGAAGCCATGCACTCCTGCCACATTCTATTCATTGCGGGGGAGTCACTGTGCCCACGTTCAAGGTGAAGAGAATTAAACCACCTCTTGAAGGGAGAAGTGAGGTTTCCCAGGGGGCTCAGTGGTAAAGAAGCCATCTGCCAAAGCAGGAGATGCTTTTGATCCCTGGGAGAAGGGAATGGCAATACACTCCAGGGTTCTTGCCTAGGAAATCTCATGGACAGAGGAACCTTGTGGGCTGCAGTCCATGGAGTCACAAAAGGGTTGGGCATGACTTAGCAGCTAAACAACAAAAACAAAGGGGGAAATATTAAAGAACCTGTGAGCATATCTTAAAACCACCACAGCAAGCAGCAATTCCTTTTTGCATCAGGTTCAATCTCCCTGGTCCTGGCAAATGAAACCAGTAGTCCCATCCCCTATTCCCTGCTCACCTCCTTGTTCCCTGCCCACTCCCTCGGCTTAGTCAGCACTGAAGACAAACAGATCCAGGTTCTGGGCCCTCTCTGAGCCCCGAGCTCCTCTTCTGAAAAATCAGGATAACAAGGGGTGCCCACTTTGAAACTGTTTTGAGGATTGAATTCCATCTGGACAACTCCCTTATCCCTTATTCCATTCCCTCGTGGCACTGAGTTTATAATTCTGGGTGTGAAATTGAGCCAAAGCCTTTAGCACATTCAGTGTAAGTCAGGCAAATCTTACAGAAAAACCACCAACTTCCCTTCTTCCCTGGCAACAGGGGTGCAAACTGCCCATCAATCCTGTTTCCGGTCAACTGGCCTCCTGGGGAGCTGAGGCTCTGCATCTGCGGGGCCTGAACTCCCGTGGGGACCCAGCTCAAGCCCAGAGGCCAGCCTGCCTGTCCACCCCCAGTTCACCCTTTGAACCATCCGTGCCAGGCTCTGTGCAGACACAACGAACACGGCTTCCATCCACCCCGAGCTGGCCTACCGGCAGAGAAGGCAAACTGCAAACAGCTCAGTTATCACTCAACGTTGTGAGAATTGCTGCAAGGCCATGAGAGTGTAAACCCGGGCACCTGGTCTTAGCAAGGTGGAGGCTTTCTGGGGCCGGGCTATGAGGGGTACAGCCCAGCGAGAGAGGAGGCAGGGAGCCTGGCACCGACGAGAGGACTCGCAGCTGGAATTCAGATGAGGGCCATTGTGGTGCCAGGCAGGGCTGCAGGGGTGACAGGCCCGGACCCCACAGCTGTCAGGTCGGGCCCTCTGGCTGCATCCTGCGAGCAGCTGAGGATGCTCATGAGTTTTAAGCCAAGAAATAACCTGATCCGTTTTGTGTTTTTAAATATGTGAGCAACAGATTCTTCAGTGTATTCGTGGCTTCCTTCAGAATCCTGCCCAGCCAAGGTGCCATCTGCTCCAGAGGAACCTGCTTCTTGACTATTTCCTAGCTGTGTGCCTGAGCCAGGTTGCTTACCTGCTCTGCGACTTCAGTTTTCCATTGAACACAATCACCCCTCCAGGGTTTCAGGGTGAAACTGACAAGGGAAAGATACTAAGCGCCTGCTTTGACCCCTGGCATGCAGGTGACATTCTCAGCAGCACTCTCACCCCAGCTCCTCTCCCCTGCCCTTCTGCAGAGGCTCCCGGAGCATCGAAATGGGCTGCCCTTCCCCTGCCCTGCCAGTGCCTGGGCAAGGAGCCTCCTGCCCAGGAAGGGCAGGTACTTCCTTCACCCCACACTATTTGTTCCTCCGGCATCACCAAGCTCTTCATCCGGCTCCAAACTGAGAAAGGAGAATGTGAATTTCAGCCAGTTTGACTCCAAGCACACCTGCCAGGCAGCGGAGGAAGGTCATTATTGTAGACAGAATCCTCACACTAGCCCCCTCTCTGGCCCACTCACCACCACTCCCATGTCTGAGGGCCTCTGGTTGGCGCTGGGCACCATGCCAGGCATCATATATTTAGTCCTCACAGTACTCTGGAGACAGGAATCTTTTTTTTTTGCCCACAGCATGTGGCACTCAGGACCTCCGTTCCCTGACCAGGGATGAAACCTGCCCCCTCCATGTTTGGAGTGCGGAGTCTCAACCACCAGACCATCATGGAAGTCCCAGGAATATTACTGAACCTCATTTTTCAGGTGAAGAAACTGAGGCTCAGGGAGACAATCATTTTCTCAAGGTCACACTTCCCTGGTGGCTCAGACAGTAAAGAATCTGCCTGCAGTGCAGGGGCCCAGGTTCGACCCCTGGCTGGGGAAGATCCCCTGGAGAAGGGCGTGGCAGCCCACTCCAGCATTCTTGCCTGCAGAAGCCCATGGATGGAGGAGCCTGGCGGGCTACAGTCCACGGTGCTGCAAAGCACTGGACACAACCGAGCGCCTAACACTTGCAGGTGAAGACACCGAGGCTCAGGGAGACAGATCATCTTCTCAGGGTCACACCACGCGGCCCAAGCCCAGGTTCAGCTGCTTCAAAGCATCAAACACACCCGCACGCACACACACGTGCCCGTCCCTGCCGCCACACTCCAGGAGGGCGCCGTGTTACAGACACTCCCTAGGCAGCTCGTTTCAGTTAAGCCTCACTACAGCCCTGTAAGGGAGACTCGGCGTCACGGCCATTTTGCAAATGGAGAAACCGAGGCCCCGAGAGGTGGAGTCCCGCGCCCAAGGTCACTCCGGAGAGCTGGTGTTTGAATCCAGGTGCTGACTGTGCTAGGAGAAGGCTTGGCAGGGCCGGCTGCCTTGGCCACGCCGCACAGCCAGGAGCCTGCACGCACCTCCACAGCTCCGCCACCCGGAGCTCGGGGCTCGCCGACGGGCCCACTATCGCCTCCGCTCCGAGTCTTGCGGTGCCTCGGCTGCGACCCGCCAGGCCCTGGACCGGGTTGACCCAGCCTCGCCCTACCTGGCCTCTGGGGCTCTCGGTGCCCCCGCCCTAGCCTCCTGCCCTCGAGTTCCTGGGCCCCAGGCTCTTCTCCGGTTCTCCTTTCACCCTGAGCCAAGCAGGTTAGAGACATGCCAAAAATGAGTCCCCTCTCGCTTTAGTGCACTCGCATAATGTGTGGCGGAGAAGGCTGCGCTAATCGCTCGGGACCCACATTTTTCAGTGACATTAATCTCTAGCCGGAAAAGCCTCTCTGGACGGTTCTTTTCACTCTGAAGGCACTTAACGTTGGCCAGGGGAGCAGAAGGGGCCTGCCTGGAATTCCTCTCTAACTCCCAAACACCACACCCACAACCCAGCCCGGCCAGCTTCCCTGGGTATGGCGGGGTGGGGGAGATGCCTGTAGGGGATGCGCGGGGACCAGGAAGGGTGGGTGATGAGTGAGCCGCGGGTGTGCCGTGGTGCGTAGGCGTGAAGGTGAGAAAGGCTGCGCTTCAGCCATGGCTGGTGCTCTGTCGGAGTTGCTGTGTTCACACCCCCCAGGTCTGCTGTTCACTGAAGTGCGTCCCTATTTCATGACCATGACATGCATGCCAGTGACTGGGACACACGTGTGTGTGTGCACATGTTTTTGAAAGTGTGCACCTGTGTGTGCATGAGTGTCAGTCAAGGGTAAGCATAGGTGTACACAAGCCCGTTAGAGGATGTGTGCGCAGGAGAAACTGCAGCTGTGCCCATGAGTGGGGCTGCAAGGGCCACTTTGAGGGTATGTGTAGGTTCCAAATGCACATGTCGGGTGCACGATGCATGCAAGGGTGCTTGTGCCAGGGCACACCCGTGACGGTGAGCTGATGAGGGTACCTCTGACTCTGAGTGTGCACAAGGATGGGGAAGGCAGCGGTCAGGCCTTGGGTCCATCAGCAGGAGTGAGGGTTTTGGCAGACAGACTGAGCGTGAACTACGCGCTGGCCACTGTCAGGCAATAGGGAGAGAGTGACGGATCCGAACGTGGTGCCTGGAGCCCACGGAACACCACTTGGCTCTCAGGAGCCATTCACAATCTCCTCCCAAGCCCCCATTTGGCAACTTGAGCTTGGTAACTTGAAATTGACCATAGTGAGAGCATTTATATCATATATGCTCAATTGCTCAGTGGTGTCTGACTCTTTGCAACCCCATGGATGGCAGTCCACCAGGCTCCTCTGTCCATGGGATTTTTCCCAGCAAGAATACTGGTTGGGTTGCCATTTCCTCCTCCGGGGGATCTTCCCAACCCAGGGATTGAACCCACTTCTCCCGCGCATCCTGCATTGCAGGTGGATTCGTTATCACTGAGTCACTACACCATGGAAACCAGCAAACCCCAAATCAGGCTTTCTTTTCCCAGAAAGCCTGTTGATAAAACCAGCCCATCGCTGAAGAAGAGAGCCATCCCCAATCCGCCAGGATCCTGTGCCTGCTGAGGTTCTTGTCCACGGGTGTGCCTGTGTTTGTGCCATGCACCCCAAGGCAGCCTCAGAATTGTGTGGGAATGAGCAGAATGAGCAAACAGACTCAGGGAAGAGGGAGAAGAGGCAGCCTGGAGAAGCGTGAATGGACACGGGTTTTGCAACACTCCAGGAAATGGATCCCTTTTTAATCCCAAGAGCTATTTGTGAAAATCTCCAAGAATAAAAAAAACAACTGCCAAGGGAAAAAAAAATACTTGGACCCATAAACACGAAAATTGTCATGATCCTCTGTCAACACCAAGCGCTGTCAAGCCAGGCTGCCACTTGGCTGTAAGTGGCGGCTCTGGGTCCTCGGCCCCGGTCGTCACACTCAGAGCTGTGCTGGCTGGAAGTGAGTCAAGACAGAAGAGGCACAACCAGAGGGACAGGAGGGAAAACAGGAGTGTGCAGGCCCCATGCCAAGAGGAGAAGGGGTTCTGAGAGTCAGGCTGACCTTCAAGAGCTGCGAGAAATGTCCCTTTTTCCCTCTCTGCACGAGAGAAGCCAGAGGCTTGGGGAGGTCAGTGTCCCAAGGCCTGTCCAGATTCAAAGTCAAGAGTCTGATGCCAGGACACCCAGAAGAAGACTGGAGCCCAAAGGAGGATCCAGAACCTTCTTCTTAGCTTCTCAAGGCCCCAAAGCAGAGGCTCGAGTCCTCTGGTCTCCTCCAAACTTGCTCATCAGCCCAGCTGCCCATGAGTCACCGTCAGGCGGGACTCAGTCTCCTTGGGAGCATCGGTCCCCGCCAGCTCCCAGGATGCTAAGCAGCCAGGGAGGCAGGTGGCACTGGGGAGAGGCCACCGAGACCCTTGTCCCCTGGCAGGCGCCCCCCTCCCCTTGGCTGCCCTTGATCTCCTTGGCGGGAGGACATCAAGGGATGTTTTTAATAAGAGGGCAGGAGGCCTGGGAGCTGACCGGGCTGAGGCAGTGCCGGGCAATTAATCTCCTGGTTGAGGAGCCTCAGCCGTGGGTAACCGGATCCCCGGAGAGCAGTTAGGCATACCCCCCCTTTCATCTCTGCCCGTGGCTGCTCTGCGTGGGCCCTGCGTGCCCCTTCATTAACTCCAGGCCCCAGCGAACCAGACAAGCAGGGGGGTGCATGCGTGTCTGTGGGCGAACCCTCCTGCGTGTGCCTGTGTACCTGGGCACAGGAATGTCGATGCCCAGGTGTGTGCGTGGACAGATGAGTGGTCCTCAGGCACATGTGAATGAGGCAGACAAAAACACTGGCTTCAGAATCAGCCACCTGCGTTCTGGGTCAGGCCCCGGCTCTTTCTAGCTGAGTCACCCTGGACACGTAACTTAACTCCTCTGAGTCCTCATTTATCATCAGCAAACTGAGGATAATAATAGTGATAGGAACAACCACATATGCTCCTGGGAAACAGGTGATACTGTTCATATCGAAGTGCCTAGAACTTAAACCGTGATAATGAATACATGTTTTTATTCCTATTACACATGAATAGGGTACCCATCTGAGTGGTAGGTAGAATTCTAAAAATGATCTCTAATAACCTTTGCATAACCCACCCCACTTTGAGTGTGGGGAGAACCTGTGAGTACAATGAGATATCATGCCCATAATTATGTTCCATCCCATGGCAAAAGTGAGGTTATGCCAGTGGCCAAACCTAATCTCATGAGCCCTTTAAAATGAGAGTTTTTTTTTTTTTCCACCTGCCAAGCAGAAGTCAGGGCAACTTGCAGCATAAAGAAGACTGACCCAGCGAAGCAAACTTCTCCGTTGTTGAGCTGGAAGTGGCCACACAAGAGCGGCCACTACAAGCTAACAGTGACCCCTACCAACCACCAGCAAGAATGGGGATCTCAGTCCTGCAGCTGCAAGGAACTCGATTCAGCCAACAACCTGAGTGAGCATGAAAACAGATTCTCTCAAGAGCCTCTAGACAGGGCTTTCCTGGTGCTCAGCAGTGACGAACCCACCTGTCGATACAGGAGACACGGGACCGACTCCTGGTCCAAGAAGATCCCACACGCCACGTGGCAGCTAAACCCGCTTGCCTTCAACCGAGCCTGTGCTCTCGAGCCTGGAGCCCCAGCTGCGGAAACCCAGGAGCCCTGGGTCCCGCGCCCCTCAATGAGAGAAGCCACCGCAGTGGGAAGTCTGTGTGCTACCGCGAAGAGGAGCCCCGTTCGCCACACCAAGAGAAAGCCACGCAGCAGTGAAGACCCAGCACAGCCAAAAATAAATTAAATAAATACAAATTAAAAACTTTTTTTCTAAAAGAGCCTCTAGGTAGAAGCTGAGCTGGGCTGACACCTTGATTTCAGCCTTATCCCTTGAGCCAAGAAGCCAGCCGAGCCTGTCCAGACCTCTGACCTCTCAGGTCAGGATGTCATTAGTAGGATTCTGCCAGCTTTGGGAGCATCCAGGGAGACTCCTGGGTCCCTAGTAACTGACAGTAACAACTATGTGTCTGCTCTGAGCTCTGGCAGACACTTCAGACTCCAGTCCAAAGCTGTCATGGGCCGAGGGGACAAAAAGTGAGGTCTAGAGCAAGCTGAGAGGTACCCTGGTATCTGCTGGAGAGACTGCAGCAAGTCACTCACCCTCTCTGGGCCTCAGTCTGTTCATCTGAACAATAGGATATCAGCCCCCAACTCCAGCGCCCCCAACGCCAGCAGCCCCAGCCTCACCTTCATCACACAGGTAGCTTGAGTGAATGAATAGATGGTGCAAGAGTGTCTTGGTGCCTGAGGAGAGCTGTCCCAAGGCAGGAGAGGGGATGGCCTGTCTCCTAGTAGACATCTAGTCTCTGGCCTGCTGGCCAACCTCAGCCAACACCAGGGTGCCCTTGGGAGAAGCCTGGATCTCATCTAGCCAGCTTCCTCTCCCCAGCCCCCTTATCTACTCAGCTCTATGGCTGTCAACCCCACCTCGAAAATCTTTTCACTCACCTCCTCCCCACTGCCCCTGCCTGAGGTCAGTGCCTAAACGTAGCCTGGATGACCACACAGCCTTCCTCCTGACATTCCCACCTTCAGCCTCAGCCCCTGTAACTTAATCCCCACTGCCCTGTTCACAGCCCACCCAGGGCTCCTATTGTTCTTGGGGGTAAACTTTATACTCTGCTCTGAAAATTATGACTCATTTTCACTTTTGCCAAAACAAAAACAAAAAAAAACTTTTTTTACTTCCCTGATGCTAGCAAATTTGAGCAGTTTTGCATATATTTACTCCCCTAGTCCCTTCTTACTGAAATATTTCCCATGCATCTTTAAAATTCTTGATCATTTCTGTTTTTAAAGGTACTACATTTATGCGGTATAAAATTCAAAAGTATAAGAAGGCAGACATTGAAAGATCAGCTCAGCTCCAGCTGCTGTCCTCAGTCATCCAGTTCATCACTACAGAGAAAGCCCCTACTGCTGCCTATTGGTGCGTGCACGCAGATTTATTCTAGGTGTATACTAATAAATACATTCAGTTCAGTTCAGTTCAGTCGTTCAGTCGTGTCCGACTCTTTGTGACCCCATGAATCGCAGCACGCCAGGCCTCCCTGTCCCTCACCAGCTCCCGGAGTTCACCCAGACTCACATCCATCGAGTCGGTGATGCCATCCAGCCATCTCATCCTCGGTAAATAGCATATCATACTTCATTTTTGTTTCAGCTGACAATGGATCTTGGCAATAGTTTGTCTTGGTACATTAAGAGTTGTCTCCTCCCTTGTTGATGGTTACATAATGTTCCACTGGGGTAGAAAGTATACAATAACCCCTCTCCTCCTGACAGACTCAGGCTGTGTCCCACCTCTTGCTGTCACAGATATGTTGCTGAAATGTTATTTCACACAAATGTGAGCTTATTTGTGCAAAAATTTCCTAGAGGTAAGATTGTTGGGTCAAAGGCAAAGATATTGCCAAGTTGCTTGTCATAAAGTTGTAGCAATTTGCATTTCTACCAGCAACTTACGTTCCCTTTTCCCTGTGAACTAACCCGGTGATTCTCTGATTTCACAGTCTTTTTCTGATGGGTGAAAAATGGCATCACACTGTAGTTTTAATGTGCCGCTTTCTTATTTTGAGTAAGGTTGATCATCTTTCATAGTCATTTCTGAGTCATTGTTTTCCTTCTCTGTGAGTGGTCTGTTCATATAGTCCGTCTATTTTTCCATTGAGTTTTTGGCCCTTTATTATTTTTTTTCTTTATTTATTTTTATTTTTTACTTTATTTTATTTTACAATACTGTATTGGTTTTGCTATACATTGACATGAATCTGCCACGCGTGTACATGAGTTCCTAGTCCTGAACCCCCCTCCCATCTGGCCCTTTATTATTGATTTACAGGAGTTCCTTATATATGAAGGAAATTAGCTCTGGGCCTATTTAAACAATTTAAATAACTTAAATAATTCTTTAGATGTTTGATGGCATGCCTTGTGAAATTATCTGTACCTAGTGATTTTTTTAGGAAACTATCTCTATTTCTTCCATGGTTATTAATGTGTTTAGATTTTACCACCTAAATGTACTTTCAGGTAAATTTTTATAAGTTATATTTTCTTTAAAAATTATCCATTTCCATAATTTCTCAAATATATTTAGGCATTCTTTTATTTCCTCTGAAATTAAGGTTATTTCTCCATAACCATTTATTTCATGAATGTGTGTTTTCTTTTTTTTCTGGATTAGATTACCTAACATCTTATCTATTTTACTTGGTTCTAAAAAATAATCTTTGTTAGTTCTAGTATTTTGGTTTCTAATTCATTAATATTCACTGTTATCTTTATACATTTTTTCTTGTGATTTCTTTAGATTTATTTTATTGCTATGCTTCTAAGTTCTTAGATTGGATATCTAATTTAGAAATTTTTAACCTTTATTATATATTAACAAAAGTATTTAGAGCTATGAACTTTTCTCTGATCTCTGCTTTAGTGGTATTTCGTAGCTCTCCCTTAGATTGCTATTATTAACTCAGCTCTCTGGACTCCGGATTTCTGCAACCTGTTTTGATTTCTTTTTGATACCAGAGATGTTTAAGTGTGGACATTTTATCTTTTGCTGTTTATTTCTTGTTGTATTGAATTGTGAGCTAAGGACTTCCCCAGCAGCTCAGATGGTAAAGCATCCGTCTGCAATGCAGGAGACCTGGGTTTGCTCCCTGGGTTGGGAAGATCCCCTAGAGAAAGAAATAGCAAGCAACTCCAGTATCCTTGCCTGGAAAATTCCATGGACAGAAGAGCCTAGCAAACTATAGTCCATGGAGTCGCAAAGAGACACGATTGAGTGACTAACACATAGACACTCAGAAATCATGATAGAATTAGTTTATTTCTTCTTCCTTCCTTTTTTCCCCTCCATGACTCAGAGTTATTATTTTATGCATTTTAATATTTACTTTCATATCTATAATATATCTATTACTTTAATTTTCATATTTAAATTATGTCTTTGGTCCTCTGGCTATAAAAGATGAGCAAATCTGTGTGTTTACATCCCTTTGTACCGTCTTTCCCACTTGCTCTTCTAATATTTATTGATTATTTAGTTTCTATACAAATTCATTCATTTCTCTGTGTTTCATTCTGTTCCATAATCATGAACCTCATCTGGTTTTAGTCTTAGAGACAAAGACAATGAGTTCAATTCTCCATCAGTCTTTAGACCTTTTGCCACAATTTCTCCTTTTCAAGTTCATCTTTAAGAAGGGGTCATGGGACTTTCATTCCCTGAGTTCTCATAGATTGAAAAATTGGAACTGATTTTTATAGAGCCCAGGCTGTAGCCCACCAGGACAGCCTGGTATAATCCACCTGCTTTGCCGGACAGATGAGGAAGGTAAAGCCGAAATAGGAACAATGGCCCCAGGTCATCCAGGGTTGTGCCCGGGACGGAGCCAGGATGAGAATCTGCCCAGGCTGCCACCCCAGTGGGGCCTTCCCCTCCAACAGTCTCATGCCCTCTGTCTTCTGGCTTTCTAAAAAGTGGGCAGGAAGGAGCGTCAGGGCCTCCTGATGTGTTGGGGAGGGATCTTTTGTCGCGATCCCCTGGAATCTCACCTGGGACTTGGTAGGAAGTAAGCAGCAGGAGAATTCTCTCCCATCCTCGAAGGATTAGCAGCCATCCCGGGAGGCCCCCGCCCCTGGGGGCACATCCTCCCCAGAGAGGGGGAAAGTGTGAGCTCATCCCTGCCGCTGCCCGCCTGGCAGAACGGGACAGGGAGGGGGCCAGGGGCTCCACCTGTTCCTGAAAATCTCCCTAAGCCAACCCCATAATTATTCTTTATTAACAGAGCCCGCTGCCTTCGTTACACACTGAAAGGAGGGCGTCCGGAGTGAAGACACGAGGGTCAAAAGCTGGTCACATTTTCCAAAGCGGTTTACTTGCCATGACCAAAATAACCTCCCCAGGGGCAGGCTGAGTTCCTGTCTCAGCCCGCCCCGGTGCCCAGCCTAGGAGCTCTAGGACCCCAACTTCCCCCAGCCTGGAGCGGCAATCCCAGTCAGGCTCCCACAGCCCAGCAGTCCATTCATTCAAACATCTCCCAAGAGCATGGTTTATACCAGGACTAAGTACTAAGTTGTACTAAGTTGCTCAGTTGGTCAAGAATCCGCCTGCAAGGCAGGAGACCCCAGTTCAATTCTTGGGTTGGGAAGATCCTGGGAGAAGGGATAAGCTACCCACTCCAGTATTCTTGGGCTTCCCTGGTGGTTTAGGTGGTAAAGAATCCGCCTGCAATGTGGGAGACCTGGGTTTGATCCCTGGGTTGGGAAGATCCCTAGAGAAGGGAAAGGCTAACCAGTCCATCCTAAAGGAAATCACTCCTAAGTGTTCATTGGAAGGACTGATGTTGAAGCTGATACTCCAATACTTTAGCCACCTAATGTGAAGAGCTGACTCATTTGAAAAGACCCTAATACTGGGAAAGATTGAAGGTGGGAGGAGAAGGGGAAAACAGAGAATGAGATGGTTGGATGGCATCACCGACTCAATGGACATGAGTTTGGGTGAACTCTGGAAGTTGGTCAGGGACAGGGAGGCCTGGCGTGCTGCGGTTCATGGGTCGCAGAGTCAGACACGACTGAGCAACTGAACTGAACTGAACCCACTCCAGTATTCTGGCCTGGAGAATTCCATGGACTGTATAGTAGTGGCAAAGAGTCGGACACAACTGAGCGACTTTCACTTCACTGTACTGGGTCGTTCAGATACCCAAGTAAACAAGTAGCCCTTGCCCTCTAGCCTGAGCTTAGATGCTCAGCAAGTGCCCCAGGGATTGCCATATGGGCTACTCAGTGCCATAGTGGGGGGACAGGGGACCGAGGAGCAGAGAGGTGGGGACTGAGGACGCCCTCGCAAATGGGGGTAGGGGTAGGAGACTTTCTGGAGGGAGAGACATCACAACCCTGTCTCGAAGTTCAGCTAGAAGTTCCTCAATGGACAAGGTGAGAAAAGGACCTTCTATAGAAAGAATGACAGTGATGTGCTAGGACAAAGCTGACCTGGAACTCAGTATGGCCAGAGCCGAAGCTGAGGGTGCAGAGGATCAGACTGACTGGGACTGGAGGGGAGGGCAGGTCAAGCCACACAGGACCTGAGGGCACTAGGGAGTCACTGAAGGTTTTAGGCGGGGAGGTGGCACGGTCAGACTGTGGTTTCAGAAGACCCTTCTGGCTGCAGAGTAGAGATTGGCTTGGGGGAAGCAGCTGGGAGCTGGAAAGAGCTAAGGGCACTTTTAAGGGCCCAGATGAGAAACAGGAAGTTTGGAACCTGAGCAACAACAGGGAAGAGAAGAGAGGCAGAACCGGGGTCAATGGTGACACAGTCCCTCTGACGTCAGCGGCCACACTGTCCGTGGAGGCACACAGACAAGAAAGGCCCTCCCGTCAGGCGACCCTGGCCCTGCCACCATCGCCATATGTCAGCCTGGCCCTAGATCTATGGATAACTCCCCACCAGAGAGCATCACAGCCCAGGGCAGTGAGACATACGGACACGAACTCCAAATCCCAAGCCCCCACTCTTCCCAGCCCACACCCCTACACTGCGTTCTCCCCTCCCCAGACAAGCCCTGTTTGCTGCTTCTTTGTGTTCTTCCTGACCAGCCCATCTTTGCCCATGTCCTGTCCATGCCCAGGTCTTCCTGAAAAGCCCAGACCCCCGCTGCCAGGAAGCCAGCAATGGCCTCGTGTCAGCCCCCCTCCACCTCCTCACCTCCCTGCCGGTCCCATCTGTGCCCTTCCACTTCCATCAGCACCTGAGAAGTCCTCCCCGTTCCCTCTGCCTCACCTGAGTCTCAGGCCAGCCCAGAGCCCTTCTCTTTGTTCTTCTCTTCCTCTCAGTGTATGTCCCTCTCTACCTCACCTTTCTCATCGGCATCTAATCTCCCCCCAAGAATTCATAAAACTCAAGATTCATTTGTCTGAACCAGCACTGGGTACCAAGTCTGAGCTGGGCCCAGGCTTGCCGCTGGGGGTCGCAGAGATGGAAATGAGAGGGCAGCATACGACCCAGCAATCCCACTGCTGGGCAGACACACCAAGGAAACCGGAAGTGAAAGAGACACGTGCACCCCAGTGCTTATCGCAGCACTGTTTACAACAACCAGGACATGGAAGCAACCTAGATGTCCATCGGCAGACGAATGGACAAGAAAGCAGTGGTACATATACACAGTGGAATATTGCTCAGCCATTGAAAAGAATGCATTTGAATCAATTCTAATGAGGTGGATGAAGCTGGAGCCGATTATACAGAGTGAAGTAAGTCAGAAAGAAAAACACCAATACAGTATACTAATGCATATAAGGAATACATCAAGGCTGTATATTGTCACCCTGCTTATTTAACTTATATGCAGAGTACATCATGAGAAACGCTGGGCTGGAAGACAACACAAGCTGGAATCCAGATTGCTGGGGGAAATATCAATAACCTCAGATATGCAGATGACACCACCCTTATGGCAGAAAGTGAAGAGGAACTAAAAAGCCTCTTGATGAAAGTGAAAGAGGAGACTGAAAATGTTGGCTTAAAGCTCAACATTCAGAAAACAAAGATCATGGCATCTGGTCCCATCACTTCATGGCAAATAGATGGGGAACAGTGAAACAGTATCAGACTTTATTTTGGGGGGCTCTAAAATCACTGCAGATGGTGACTGCAGCCATGAAATTAAAAGACGCTTACTCCTTGGAAGAAAAGTTATGACCAACCTAGATAGCATATTCAAAAGCAGAGACATTACTTTGCCAACAAATGTCCATCTAGTCAAGACTATGGTTTTTCTAGTGGTCATGTATGGATGTGAGAGTTGGACTGTGAAGAAGGCTGAGCGCCGAAGAATTGATGCTTTTGAACTGTGGTGTTGGAGAAGACGCTTGAGAGTCCCTTGGACCGCAAGGAGATGCAACCAGTCCATTCTGAAGGAGATCAGTCCTGGGTATTCTTTGGAAGGACTGATGCTAAAGCTGAAACTTCAAAACTTTGGCCACCTCATGCGAAGAGTTGACTCATTGGAAAAGACCCTGATGCTGGGTGGGATTGGGGGCAGGAGGAGAAGGGGACAACCGAGGCTGAGATGGCTGAATGGCATCACCGACTCAATGGACATGAGTTTGAGTGAACTCCAGGAGTTGGTGATGGACAAGGAGGCCTGGCGTGCTACGATTCATGGGGTCGCAAAGAGTCGGACACGACTGAGCGACTGAACTGAACTGAACTGAACTGAATGCGTATATATGGAATTTAGAAAGATGGTAACGATGACCCTGTATGCGAGACAGCAAAAGAGACACAGATGTGAAGAACAGTCTTTTGGACTCTGGGGGAGAAGGCGAGGGTGGGATAATCTGAGAGGATAGCATTGAAACATGGATATTACCATATGTGAAACAGATGGCCAGTCCAGGTTCTATGCATGAGACAGGGTACTCAGGGCCAGTGCACTGGGACGACCCTGAGAGATGGGATGGAGAGGGAGGTGGGAGGGGGCTCAGGATGGGGGACACATGTACACCCATGGCTGATTCATGTCAATGTATGGCAACAACCACAATACTGTAATTAGCCTCCAATTAAAATAAATAAATTAATTAAAAAAAAAAAAGTGAGAGGGCAACCTTGGTCCTCTGACCCCTCCCTGCTGCTCACCCTCCAGCAGACAAGGTGGGCCTCACGAGGCAGCCACAGTGTGGGAAGGGAGGTCAGAGGGTAAAGCCAGGGCACACTGGGCTTTGAGAGGTGCCAGCTCCTCTGAGTCTCAGCCCTACATGCCGACCTCCAGCAAAGAGGTGGAGATGAGGACTGCTCACCCCCTGCCCTCCAGGGGCTCATGGTCTCATCAGGGAGATGAGCAGATAGATGCATCCACAGGAATCCGTGAGGCCTGCGCTGCAGCAGGACTGGACTCATGATCCCCACAGGCCCCGAGTCGCCACCTCGCAGGAGGGATTACAGAGCCGGGAGTCATATATGTGGTGCTCTGAAATCAGGAAGTCTGGGCTCAGTCCACCCCACTGGCCTTGACAGGTCCTTCCATGTCTCCGATCCTTAGCTGCAGCATCTGTATAATGGGTGTGTCACAACTCCCTTGAGGTTAATCCATGTGAAACATACCATGAAAGTGAAAGTCAGTCGTGTCCGACTCCGCCACCCCATGGACTACACAGTCAATGGGATTCTCCAGGCCAGAACACTAGAGAGGGTGGCCTTTCCCTTCTACAGGAGATCTTCCCAACCCAGGGCTCAAACCCAGGTCTCCCGCATTGCGGGCAGATTCTTTGCCAGCTGAACCACAAGGGAAGCGAAACATACCACATGTAAGCCAACATAAGTGGCTTGGCACAGAGTCTGGCGTGGAATATGTGTTCAGTAAATCACCCCATGGCTGTCTGATTATCTTTCTGTTTTGTCTGAAGAGCAGCAGTAGCGCGCGCCCTGGGCTGGACACTCAGGGGCTCGTTTCTGGTCCCAGACTTGCCACGACCTGGCTGTATGACCCTGAAAGAGTCCCTCCCTCACCCTGGCACTTTTTAAGAAGGCTACCGGCACTTCCCTGGAGGTCCAGTGGTTAAGAATCCGCCTTCCAGTGCAGGGGAACGTGGGTTTCCATCCCTGGTCTGGGAACTAAGGTCCCACAGGGCTCGGGGCACGAAGCCCATAAAATCAATTCATTAACTAAATATTTTATGGAAAAGAAGGCTTCTTCCTGCCCGGCCCCTAAAGATGTGAGGGTAAGGCTGGCCTCACTAGCCTTTCCTCCTCTGCCTCTTCTCCTTCACTCCTCGTTCTTCCTCAGACTCCCCAGCCACGCTCTGGGCTCAAAGCTCTTGTCTCCACTATTCCATCTGCCCAGCACCCACTTCTGCCCGTCTCCCAAGTCTGCCTGACTCCCTCGCTGACTCCATTCCGGCCGCTGCACGGCGTCACCTCCTCAAGGGGCCTTTCCTGGCCCCTGTATGCATATCTCTGGCCTTCTCCCTAGCCTGTTTCACTCTTCTCCATGGCTCACTGCGCAGCCTGGCGTGTGCGTGTTGCTTGTTCACCTGTCGACCTTCCATCCTGGCTCACCGGCACGTTGGCTCCATGGGGCAGGAGGGCGTCTGTTCGGTGCACAGCTGTCTCCACACTCCACGGTGCCTGACCACAGTCGGCACTCAGTTTAACAAGGAGGACCAGGACCCACCTACCAGCTCTGGAGAAGCAGTGCGGGTGGGGCGGCGGGGAGAGAAGTCTCCAGAAGCCCCTTGGTGCCAGCTCCTGGCAGCTCAGCGCTCTGCCTCCTGAGCCTTCCCACAGTTTGGAAAAAGTACAAAGCTCCCCCCTCCATCCCTGCTGGGCAGATGCCCCCTGCCACTGGGGTCCTAGACCTGAGACAACCCTTCCCGCCGCTGCCCGAAAGCCCCCGGCTGTTTCCAGGTCAGAGCAGAGGAGGGGGGTGGGGGTGATGGCCTCTAGGCTCCGTCCTTTGTCCCAGGCCCCCACAGAATTTAATTCCAAGGTTCAAAGAGTCCTTGCCTCCTTCCCAGATGAAAGGCCGCTCAGCCGGAGAGATGAGCTGGTTAATAAAAGATGCGAGAGGGGCCCTGGACAGGCGGGCCCACCACCACTCCCTGCCCACAGCTCCTGCCAGTGAAGGCTCTCAACCCTCTGCCACCGTTCCAGCCCACTGCCCACAAGAAAAGCCCATTAATTTAACACTAATAGGATTTTCAATTTGTCACAATCCCTGGAGGTCCTGGGGAGGCGGCGAGGGGGAGGGTGGGGTTCACAACAAAGACAAGTCTTGGCAGAGGGACTGGCCTGGACCATGGATGGCTCCCAAACACCCAAGGCCTTCAGGCCAAGCCTCGGCCCCTCCTGGCCTCAGTTACCTCGATGGGGAGAAAGTCAGTAAAACCCACTTTGAAAGGAGACTGTAGGGATCAAATGAGCTTACAGAGAACTAACATCCTGCAAATGCTGCCTGGGCAGGGGTCGGCGCTCTAGGATTGCCCCCTCCTGCCACAACCCCTCTCCCAAGTCTGCCCCTAGGAAGCATTGGCTGCACAGACTAGAGACCTGCCCACCTGGCCCCCGCACCCCTGTCCCCAGCCGCTGTCTCCAGAGCCAATGACAGTTTCAGCCAAACCCCCCTTGGCAGGGCGGCGGGAGGCTGGGGCAGGGGGGCAGCTTGTCTAGGAGCCTGAGGCTTTTTCATCTTCGGTGGGATCGGCATCCTGAATCCCCCATTGTCCCAGGAGAGCTGAGGACTTGGAGCTTCCAAACACAGAGGCCCCAGCAGAAGGCCCTAGCCCGTGCCAACCGGCTGCGTCTCGGTTACAGCTCAGAACGCGCGGCCTGCCAGCTGCCCAAGCCATGCTCTCCAGGCGAATTCCTCCCGGATCAGGAGATGCCAGACAGCGGGGACCGCGTCAGAGCCGCCCTCTGGCCGTGGGCTCAGCTCGGCGCGTCTCCATGGTCTGCAAGTGAGGGCCCCCCCCCAGCGCAGGGAGGCCGTCTGGGAGACTTGGGGAGATGGGCCTGTTACTGCAGTTGATGAGAGGCTGAGATGAATGCGGTGAAAACACAGGCTCCCAGCGGCCCAAAGCCCACAACAAGCACACCTGGCAGGCTGCAGGCCTGGCTCAGGGCCATGCCCCCTGGACTGGCTGCTGCCCCTGCCACCCAGGAGACAGAGATGGGCAGGAGGGCTAGGAGCCCAACCGCCCGCCCCGCCTCCCAGCACGGCTGGCTCCAGGCAGCTGCTTTCTCAGCAAAGCCCTCACTACCAAACTGGACAGGACTGGAGCCAGGGGGCCACGGGGGGCTTCCCCCTGCGCTGCCTGCGGTTGGTCCCTGTTTGCGTTTGCCTCCATCCAGGCCCAACCATAATTTACAACATCTCGATTCCTTAGCATCATGTGGTCCACACCAGACAGAGATGGAAAGGCAACAGCAGAGAGACTGCTGTTGAGGGTGGTCTCAATTACTCTATATTTCAATCGCCGCAGACCTACTCAGGTGCAAAGAGAACTGTACCTCTCATGAGTAAAAGAAATAGAAGAAGGAAATGGGTGTTTACTGTCATTTTAACAGTCACAGGAGGAAGCTTGATGGGGACTCCCAGCATGGGAATGGTGGTGAGACTTCCCCAAACCAGCACAGATGAACCCAAAGATGCTGGAATGCTGGGTGGATGCCAGGGAAAAGATTCTAGAAGGGACCATTGTCCAAGTGCCGTGATGTAGTCTGTAGGAAATCACTGTGGGTTCCAGGTGGAATTCTAGAAGAGGCTGAGAAAGAGGGGCAGCCTGCCTGAGACGGGGAGAGTCACGCCCTGCTCAGGAGGGGGACAAGTGAGGTGAGGGAGGACCCCTCACTACGGGCCCAGTTGGTCCCGCAGACTTTTCAGAACACCTTTGCTTAGGCCTAAGTCACGTCTTTGGTTTGAGCTGCAAGCGTCCAGCCCTGCTCACAAACAGGGCGTCGGGGTCTACAAGGCAGCATTCAGAGTGCCTGCTCACTCCAGGGCCAGCTCACTCCTGGACTGCCAGCGCTCACCTCAGGAATGATCGGCAGGGCTTTATCCAGCTTCCAGCCTCACTCCAATCTGGCTGTGTGAGCCTAGGGAAATTGCTCACTCTCTCTGGGCTTTTAGTTCACTGGGTGGACAATATAAAGAGGGAGAAGGTGGATTAAGAAGGGTTCTTCTGAGATCTGTGGTTGCCGAGAGAGAAGGATGGGGAAGGAACAGCTTAAGAGTTCAGAATTAGCAGACGCAAATGATTATACGTAAAATGAATAAACAAGGTCCTACTCTAGAGAACAGTTGTGTCCAACTCTTTGTGATCCCATGGATTATAGCCTGCCAGGCTCTTCTGTCCATGGAATTTTCCTAGCAAGAACACTGGAGTGGGTTGCCATGCCCTCCTCCAGGGGAACTTCCCAACCCAGGGATCCAACCTGCGTCTCCTGCCTTTTCTGCATTGCAGATGGATTCTTTACTGCTAATCCACCAGAGAAACCCTATTACTCCATAGCACAGGGAACTATATTCAATATCCTGTGATAAACCATCATGGAAATGAATACGAAGAGCAATGCATATATAAGTATATAACTGAATCACTTTGATGTACAGTAGAAATTAACACAACATTGTAAATCAATTACACTTTAATAAAATAAAACATTTTTAAAGAAGTAGTCTCCTGCCCTATAGGGGGTGAATGCCTTCTAGAACAGAGCTTGGTGAGCCATATTCAGGAAGAAGAAAACAAGTCTATCCCTGTAACAAAGAAATGGTGGCATTTCTCTCATTAGCAAGGGTTTTAAGAAGGGATAAAACCTATGGATGGGGAATGTGAGACCAGTCCGTCAGCCACTCATTCATTTATATGACAGTTATTTATTGAACACCTACCTTAAGTCAGCCCTCCCCCTGGGACACAGAGGAGAACCCGAACTAGGCCCTTGCTTCCAGGGAACAGACCAGGACCTACCGCTGTGATGGAAGTTCTGCCAGGGGCCACACAGGGGGCTTGGAGGCACAGAAAAGGGAACCAGTATGGACAGTCAAGGTGCCTTCTAGTAAAAATGACCTCAGCTTGAAAGCTGAGGAGGAAGCAGCCAGGAGAAGTGAGGGTGGTCAAAGGGCAGAGGCGGGGCCCTGGCATTTGCAAAGGCACGAGGCATCGCCTTCCTTGCCTCCTTCATTTCTTGACCATCATGTAGTCCTCTACAAAAGAAAAGGAATAATAAGCAAGCAAATGAGCAAAAAGTGGAAGGGATACAGGCATACATATTACAGAAAAAGCACCTAGTTATCTCAGCACCAAATGGAACAGCCCGGGACTCTGACTTCCAATTTCATCATCACACCATAGGAAGGAGACAGCGGTTCTGTCCCCTCATCCACAGAGGTGGCCTTTGGTCCCACATCCAGTTCCCTTCCACACAAATGCTGGGCACAATCCCACTCATTTGCCCATTCAACAATATCCCTTGATCATCAACCACACTCCAGACACATGGAGGGATCACCAATGGGAAAAGCCAGACTTGGAGATACCCACTTCATACATCCACCCACCTCTGCAGGTCCCCACGATCACAGCAGGAACCTAGAATTACCTGGGTAGGTGTCAGGCTATTGGAGCCATCCCAGTAAGTCACCAATCAAGGGCAGGACTGGGCCTGCGGAGGAACATTCCTTCTCTGCTCTCCTGCCCAAACTCGTGGCCAAAGGCAAGGCACACGCACGGCTGAAATCCCATCAATGGCGCCTGGCCAACTGGCTGCCACTTGCTTATTTGGCTTGGAACAGGAAATACATTTTTCTACTATTTATACTGCTGACCTCAGGAATAAACTAATTACTGCTGCGAAGCAGCATTCCCACACTGTCCAGCTCACATCTGTAACCCCTGTTGGGACGAAAGCTGAGGAGGTGCCAGATGTCTGTGGGGTCCAGGGGCTCTGGCCCAGGGAGCCACTCCTGCCCTGCCGGCACCCGAGGTCTTCAGGGGAGAAGGAACTGAGACCACGAGTCGCCCTGACTGGATCTCCCACTCCAGCCAAGAAGAGATGGGCCTGCATCTTCCCTTTGCCTTGAGCTAGTCACTTCTCCAGCTCTTGCTTTCTTGGTCTGCATGATGGAGGTGTGGTAATGCTGAGCTCAAGTAATGCCATTCGGAGTAAACGATACCATGTGTGAGAAAGCTTCGTGTAAATGTGATTACCCCCGAAGGCCCGTCACCTGAACGGCCCGGGTCCAGAGCCAGCTTGGCCCAGGCGGACCCCACGTCTGGGCCAGGGCGGCAGCATCCAGAGGTGCTGCAGCTCCCACCACAGCCCTCACGTCCTGACGTGTGCAAGTGGGCACCTGCCTCTGAGACTGCGATCCCCGGCAACCCAACCAGCCTCACAAACCAGCTATGGGATAGAGGCAGGCAAGTCGAGCGTCATCGAAGAGGGGCCAGGAACCAGCCTACGGATGAGTGGATGGATGGATGGGGAATGAATGCGTGAGTCATTATACTGTTTTAACTGATTTTTTTTTCCAGTGTATTGAATGAGCAACTGTGTGGCTCAAGAGTCCACAAACTGATCTGTAGAAGGCTGGATAATAAATATTTTAGGCTTGAAGGCCCATACGGTTTCTGTTACAACTATTCAGCTGCCACTGTAGCGTAAACCGTGCCACAGAAAATACATAAATGAATGGGCAGAGCTGTGTTCCAATAAAACTCTATTTACAAAACAGTGGGATACATTCGGCCAAACCCTCTGGCTGAACTAGCCACATAGGTGCTACGTAACCTCAGCTGTGTCCTTCATTCTGCCTCATCATCCTTTCATCTGCTGGGTCTCCAGACCCTATCCAATCTCCCTTCTAAATAGCAGCCCCTCATTCCCAGCCCTTGCCCTAGTCCAACCCCATCACCTACCACCTGGACTCTCCAGCAGCTTGCCGCCTTCAGCCTCTTACCCTTCCAGCCCATTTGCTACTGAGAGCTCTATCTACATCACTAATATGACTTTCCCCTTTCCTGATTCTTGCTGTCCTGAGCACAGGTCATTCAGGTTCTGGGTCCCACTGTCCAGGCTCATCACTCACTACCCGTCTCAACTTCCATTTTCAGTTCTAACCAGACTATCATTTACTCTCCAAACACATCATGCTCAATCTTTCTCTATACAAGGAGAAGCTTTCTCCCTCCATGTTGCCCTGGCCAACTCTTACTCATCCTCAGGCTTTGGGCCGGATGTCACCTCCCCTGAGAAGCCTTCCTGGGGTGCCAGCTTTCCCCTTACACTGAAATGATCACACAGTGGCACAGACGGCCATATTTTCAGCAAACTCCATTTCCTGTTCTTTCCGGGTACAGAGCTAGACTACATTTCCCAGTCTCCTTTGGTGTTAGGTAGAGCCATGTGATTTGAGTTCTGGCCAATGGAAGGAGGGCAGAAGTGATGGAGGCCATCCCAGGTCTGGCCCTGATTTCACTTCCCACATAATTTTACAGATGCTTTCTCTTTCCCCCTCTTTCCAGCTGAATGAAAAGGATGCTGAGGACCTGCAGAAAGGCCTGGGGCTCTGAGCCACTGCTTACGTGAGAGTATCTGAAGGGAGCCACGTGACCAGGAATCCTACGTCATATTAACTGAGCTGTCAGGGAAGCCCGCACATCAAGCTACTGACATTTTAAGGTTGTTTGTTACAACAGTTAGCCTACCCTGAGTAAGGCAATACTGAAATGGAATTAACTGCTATTTGTCTGCCTTCCCCCGTAGACTGTAAGATACGTAAGAACAGGAACTTGTCTGTCTCACACAGCACCAAATCCCCAGGACTTAGCACCTAAGCCCTGCATATTGTAGGAACTCAGTATCCATTTGTTGGTTGGATAAATAATAAATAAACGAATACAGCCTCGGTGGCAGGGGCAGGCTACTCTCATCACCATGAGGATACTGTAGCAACCCAGAGCCCACCCACGTGCAGAGGGGGAGACTGAACTTAAAGCTTTGGCCTAGGGGAAGAGCAGCTTGTGCAGATTCCACTCCAGGGAGCTAAGCTCAAGCAAAGCCAGGGCCAAGGTCATCAATCAATGCGGGAACTGAGAGGCAGAGTGCCCACCGGGGGCTGGAGTGGCAGTACCAGGAAGGATCCGAGGGATGCGATCAAGTGAGCATGAGACTAGCAGTCAGGAGCCCCAGATCCTGAGGCTCACCGCTTGGCCTTGGCAAGTAACTTCCTCTCTCAGAGTCTCAGTTTCCCCCAGCTGCGAAGGGAAAAGAGGTAACTGGACATTCCCAGCCCTCAAAAAGTCTTTGGAGTCTCGAAATATAAAACAGATGCAAGCGGGCGGTGTGTATGTGCCTGCTCACACTCTACCGCACCATGGACTGCAGCCCGCCAGTCTCCTCTGCCCATGGAATTTTCTAGGTAAGAACGGTGGAGTGGGTGGCCATTTGCTTCTCCACAGGATCTTCCAAGCCCAGGGATCAAACCCAGGTCTCCCATGTCTCCTGCATAGGCAGGCAGATTCTTTACCAACTGTGCCATCTGTACCATGTGTAGAGAACCAGCAAGAACCCACTGTGCAACTCAGGGAGCCCTGCCCAGCGCTCTGCAGTGGCCTAGATGGGAAGGAAATCCAAAAAAGAGTGCAGATATGTACACGTACGGCTGCTTCACGTTGCTGTACAGTGGAAACTAACACAACATTGTAAAGCAACTATACTCCAATAAAAATGAATGTTTAAAGTGAATAAACTTTAGGCCAAAGACTAATAGAGTTTTGCCAAGAAAATGCACTGGTCATAGCAAACAACCTCTTCCAACAACACAAGAGAAGACTCTACACATGGACATCACCAGATGGTCAACACCGAAATCAGATTGATTATATTCTTTGCAGCCAAAGATGGAGAAGCTAAGACCAGGAGCTGACTGTGGCTCAGATCATGAACTCCTGATTGCCAAATTCAGACTTAAATTGAAGAAAGTGGGCAACACCACTAGACCATTCAGGTATGACCTAAATCAAATCCCTTATGATTATACAGTGGAAGTGAGAAATAGATTTAAGGGTCTAGATCTGATAGATAGAGTGCCTGATGAATTATGGAATGAGGTTCGTGACATTGTACAGGAGATAGGGATCAAGACCATCCCCATGGAAAAGAAATGCAAAAAGGCAAAATGGCTGTCTGGGGAGGCCTTACAAATAGCTGTGAAAAGAAGAGAAGCAAAAAGCAAAGGAGAAAAGGAAAGATATAAGCATCTGAATGCAGAGTTCCAAAGAATAGCAAGAAGAGATAAGAAAGCCTTCTTCAGCAATCAATGTAAAGAAATAGAGGAAAAGAACAGAATGGGAAAGACTAGAGATCTCTTCAAGAAAATTAGAGATACCAAGAGAACATTTCATGCAAGGATGGGCTCGATAAAGGACAGAAATGGTCTGGACCTAACAGAAGCAGAAGATATTAAGAAGAGGTGGCAAGAATACACGGAAGAACTGTACAAAAAAGATCTTCATGACCCAGATAATCATGATGATGTGTTGACTAATCTAGAGCCAGACATCTTGGAATGTGAAGTCAAGTGGGCCTTAGAAAGCATCACTACGAACAAAGCTAGTGGAGGTGATGGAATTCCCGTTGAGCTGTTTCAAATCCTGAAAGATGATGCTGTGAAAGTGCTGCACTCAATTTGCCAGCAAATCTGGAAAACTCAGCAGTGGCCACAGGACTGGAAAAGGTCAGTTTTCATCCCAATTCCAAAGAAAGGCAATGCCAAAGAATGCTCCAACTACCGCACAATTGCACTCATCTCACATGCTAGTAAAGTAATGCTCAAAATTCTCCAAGCCAGACTTCAGCAATATGTGAACCGTGAACTCCCTGATGTTCAAGCTGGTTTTAGAAAAGGCAGAGGAACCAGAGATCAAATTGCCAACATCCGCTGGATCATGGAAAAAGCAAGAGAGTTCCAGAAAAACATCTATTTCTGCTTTATTGACTATGCCAAAGCCTTTGACTGTGTGGATCACAGTAAACTGTGGAAAATTCTGAAAGAGATGGGAATACCAGACCACCTGACCTGCCTCTTGAGAAATCTGTATGCAGGTCAGGAAGCAACAGTTAGAACTGGACATGGAACAACAGACTGGTTCCAAATAGGAAAAGGAGTACGTCAAGGCTGTATATTGTCACCCTGCTTATTTAACTTATATGCAGAGTACATCATGAGAAATGCTGGACTGGAAGAAACACAAGCTGGAATCAAGATTGCTGGGAGAAATATCAATAATCTCAGATATGCAGATGACACCACCCTTATGGCAGAAAGTGAGGAGGAGCTAAAAAGCCTCTTGTTGAAAGTGAAAGAGGAGAGTGAAAAAGTTGGCTTAAAGCTCAACATTCAGAAAACGAAGATCATGGCATCTGGCCCCATCACTTCATGGGAAATAGATGGGGAAACAGTAGAAACAGTGTCAGACTTTGTTTTTTGGGGCTCCAAAATCACTGCAGATGGTGACTGCAGCCATGAAATTAAAAGACGCTTACTCCTTGGAAGAAAAGTTATGACCAACCTAGATAGTATATTCAAAAGCAGAGACATTACTTTGCCGACTAAGGTCCGTCTAGTCAAGGCTATGGTTTTTCCTGTGGTCATGTATGGATGTGAGAGTTGGACTGTGAAGAAGGCTGAGCGCAGAAGAATTGATGCTTTTGAACTGTGGTGTTGGAGAAGACTCTTGAGAGTCCCTTGGACTGCAAGGAGATCCAACCAGTCCATTCTGAAGGAGATCAACCCTGGGATTTCTTTGGAAGGAATGATGCTAAAACTGAAGCTCCAGTACTTTGGCCACCTCATGCGAAGAGCTGACTCATTGGAAAAGACTCTGATGCTGGGAGGGATTGGGGGCAGGAGGAGAAGGGGATGACAGAGGATGAGATGGCTGGATGGCATCATGGACTCAGTGGACGTGAGTCTGAGTGAACTCCGGGAGTTGGTGATGGACAGGGAGGCCTGGCGTGCTGCGATTCATGGGGTCGCAAAGAGTCGGACACGACTGCGCGCCTGAACTGAACTGAAAGTGAGTAAATAATGCAGATGCCCGTGGAATGGCTCTAAATTAAACCTGCAGAAAGCTGACCCCAACCAATCTCCCTAGACACCTTCTCAGAACCTTGTTCCCCATCCTCGCTCAGCCAGACTAAGACTTCCCAGAAACGTGGCCTAGACAGAAGTTTTCAGATCATCCAGCCAAACCCCCAACCCCCGCCTGAATACCTCCAGGGATGGAGAACTCACCACCTCTCCACAGTCCCTAAGGCCACCTTGATGGTTAGATTGGCTATGCATCCTGGGTCTAATGTGTCTCTCCTACCATAGTCTCAGAGCAACCCAGCTAGAGACCAGGACTTAAAAAGCTGGCCTCTGAAAATAGCAGTAATAACTGACAGGTTTTGGCCACATATTTTTTCTAGGCACATTACATATATAGCACATTTAATCCACATAGTAACATCATAAAGTAGATACTGTTATTATTTTACAAATGAAAAAAATCAAAGCATAAAGGGTTTGTCACTTGTCCAATGTCATACAGCTAGTAAGTAGCAAAGCTGAGACTCAAATCCAGACCATCTGATTATCTGTTCTCAACTGCTTCTCTGATATGGAGAAATCTGACTACAGCTAATAGGAGAGGACCATGGTGGTCAATGTCACTTGTATACGTGCCAGGTGCTTTTACAGTAAGCATTTTACAAATACTCATTGATTTAATCCTTGAGCAATTCTATAATGAAGACACTGTTAACAATTCTATAATGAAGACACTGTTTTGCAGATGAGGAAGCTAAGCCACAGAGAAAGTAAGTAAATTAGTCAAGGTCACACAGCTTGTAAATGGTGGAGTCAGGATTTGAACCCAGGCAATTTGGCTCTGGAGTCTGTTGAAAATCTCAAAGAATTGACAGAAAACTCCAGAAACAATTACAGCAGGGGATTATATAGCAAGGGGAAGGAGGAGCCTGGCAGGCTACAGTCCATGGGGTCCCAAAGAGTAAGACATGCCGGAGTGGCTTCCCTTCGGTCAATTGCTCTCCTGTACATCAAAATTAGCAAGTTTGTTATGTTTGTTACCTTTCAGTTACACATATATTGAGTGCTTGCCATATGCTGTGCTGGGTGCTCCGTAGGCACCAGCTCATTTAATCTTCTCCAAACCCTAAATGGGCAGAAAAAAATGTGACAAAATGCAATACCGATATATGATTTAAAAAGAAAGAAACTCTCAGCAAACTGGAAATAGCAGGAAACTTCCTCAACTTGAAATGAACTCCCAGAACTCTATAGTTGACATCATACTTAATCATGAGACATTAGATGATTTCCTCCTAAGGTTGGGAACAAAGGAAGGATGAATCCTTTTACTCCTCTTACTCACCATCATACTGGAAGCCCTGCAGTAAGATAAGAAAAGGAAGTAGCCGGTATGCAGGTTGGCAAGGAAGAAATAAAGCTGTCTTTGTTTGTAGATAACATGATTGTCTATATTGAAAATCTCAAAGAATCTACAAGAAAACCTCCTAGAACTATTATATCAAGGGATCACAGCAAGGTTTCAGGATTCAAAGTTAATATACAAAAGTCAATTGCTCTCCTATGTACTAGTAAAGAAGAATTGGAATTTGAAATTTAAAATACAATACCATTTACATTAGCACCAAAAAATCAAATACTTAGGTATGCGTGCGTGCTAAATTGCTTCAGTCATGTCCGACTCCTTGCGACGCTATGGACTGTAGCCCACCAGGCTCCTCTGCCCATGGGATTCTCCAGGCAAGAATACTGGAGGGGGTTGCAGTGCCCTCCTTCCAGGGGATCTTCCCCATCCGGGGACTGAACCTGCAGCTCTTGTGTCTCCTGCACTTGCAGGTGGGTTCTTTACCATCAGCGCCACCCGGAAAGACCATGTAGGTATAAATCTAACCAAAAAAATAACATCTATATGACAAAAACTACAAAACTGAAAATATCAAATATCTATTAATAAATAAATGGAGAGTCTACGTTCATGAATAGGAATACTCAATATTACTAAGATAACAGTTTTTTCCAACTTCTCCCATTTGAAAAGACCCTGATGCTGGGAAGGATTGAGGGCAGGTGGAGAAGGGGACGACAGAAGATGAGATGGCTGGATGGCATCACTGACTTGATGGACATGAGTCTGGGTAAACTCCGGGAGTTGGTGATGGACAGGGAGGCCTGATGTGCTGTGATTCATGGGGTCACAAAGTATCAGACATGACTGAGCAACTGAAATGAACAGAACTGAACTATAGATTCAATCAATCCCAATTAAAATCTGAGCAAGTTATTCGTGGATATCAACAAACTGATTCTAAAATTTACATGGAAAGGCAAAAGATCCAGAATATCCAACACAAAACTGAATGAGAAAAAAGTTTTAACACTACCTGACTTCAAGATGTACTACAAAGCTATAGTAATCAAGACAGTATATTTGCTAAATATTAAGCAAATAGATAAATAGAACAAAACAGAGAACCCCCCAAAATCAACCCATGTAAAAATACAACTAACTGATCTTTGACAAAGAAGCAAAGGCAATTCAATGCAAAACAGGTAATCTTTTCAACAAATGGCGCTGGAAAAACTGGACATCCACATGGGAAGAAAGAGAATCTAGTCACAAACCTACTTTTCAAAAAAAAATTAACTCAGAATGTACCATAGACCTAGTGGTAAAATGCAAAACTGAAGTACTTCAAGAAAACCAAAGTAATAGGAGAAAATCTAGGTGACTTTGTGTTTGGCAAGAAATGTTTAGATACAACACCAAAAGCAAGATCCTTACATGAAAAACTTGATAATCTGGGCTTCATTAAAATTTAAAACTTCTGCTCTGTGAAAGACACTGTTAAGAGAATGAAAAGACAAGCAGCAGGCTGGGAGAAGATGTTTGCAAATGCATGTCTGATAGAAGACTTGTCTCCAAACACACAAAGAACACTTAAAACTCAATAGTAAGACAACAGAAAATAGAATTTAAAAGATGGGCAAAAGGTCTGAATGTGCTTCACCAAAGAAGATATACAAATGGCAAATATGTGTATACAGAGATGCTCGGGCCTTCCCTGGTGGTCCAGCAGCTAAGAATCCACCTTGCAACGCAGGAGACACCAGTTTGATCGCTGGTCCGGGAAGATCCCACGTGCCTCAGGGCTACTAAGCCCATGCACCTCAACTGCTGAGCCCACACGCTGCACCTCCTGAAGCCTGCATGCCCCAGAGCCTGTGATCCGCAACAAGAGATGCCACCGCAATGAGGAGCCTGCACACTGCAGCTAAGAAAGCTCGCACGCAGCAGCAAAGACCCAGTGCAGCCATCAAAGTATGATTCAGGATGCTCACTGTCATATGTCATTCAGTTCGGTTCAGTTCAGTCGCTCAGTCGTGTCCGACTCTTTGTGACCCCATGAACCTCAGCACGCCAGGCCTCCCTGTCCATCACCAACTCCTGGAGTTTACCCAAACTCATGTCCATTGAGTCGGTGATGCCACCCAACCATCTCATCCTCTGTCATCCCCCTCTCCTCCTGCTTTCAATAGTTCCCAGCATTAGGGTCTTTTCCAATGAGTCAGCTCTTCGCATGAGGTGGCCAAAGCTTTGAGTTTCAGCTTCAACATCAGTCTTTCCAATGAACACCCAGGACTGATCTCCTTTAGGATGGCCTGGGACTCTCAAGAGTCTTCTACAACACCACAGTTCAAAAGCATCAATTCTTAGGCACTCAGCTTGCTTTATAGTCCAACCTTCACATCCATACATAACTACTGGAAAAACCATAACCTTGACTAGACGGAACTTTGTTGACAAAGTAATGTCTCTGCTTCTTAATATGCTGTCTAGGTTGATCATAACTTTCCTTCCAAGGAGTAAGCGTCTTTTAATTTCACGGCTGCAATCACCATCTGCAGTGATTTTGGAGCCCCCAAAATAAAGTCTGACAATGTTTCCACTGTTTCCCCATCTATTTCCCATGAAGTGATGGGGCCAGATGCCATGATCTTAGTTTTCTAAACGTTGAACTTTAAGCCAACATTTTCAGTCTCCTCTTTCACTTTCATCAAGAGGCTTTTTAGTTCCTCTTCACTTTCTGCCATAACGATGGTGTCATCTGCATATTTGAGGTTATTGATATTTCTCCCGGCAATCTTGATTCCAGCTTGTGCTTCCTCCAGCCTAGCGTTTCTCATGATGTATTCTGCATATAAG
Organism: Aepyceros melampus; assembly: GCA_006408695.1. Taxonomy (NCBI): domain Eukaryota; kingdom Metazoa; phylum Chordata; class Mammalia; order Artiodactyla; family Bovidae; genus Aepyceros; species Aepyceros melampus. The sequence goes on from SJXQ01009942.1 coordinate 46,690, forward strand.
TTAAGTAAATAGGGTGACAATATACAGCCTTGACGTGCTCCTTTTCCTATTTGGAACCAGTCTGTTGTTCCATGGCCAGTTCTTTTTTTTTTTTGCCTGGCGTGCTGCGATTCATGGGGTCGCAAAGAGTCGGACACGACTGCGCGACTGAACTGAACTGAACTGAACTCTGCTTACAATTAAGATTAACCATTCACAAAGTGAATGGTAGTTAATACTTGGCAGATGAGTGATTTCATTTCTGCCAGATATGTATTAAAAATTTTAGAGATCAGAGCCATACCATCCGTTAAAAGTTTTCTTCCAAGTTCTAAATTTAGAAAAATTTAAAAAATGTATAAATAAAATATGAGACATGCAAAAGAAATAAAAAGAAGCACCTGTGTTTTCATGAAATATTAATTATTATAAAGTATAAGACATGACAGGTGAGAGAATTTCCACATATTTTTTAGAAATGTAGAAGACACTAAAATGAATTCAAGCCTGAGTAACTGCATTTCAAAGAGAAAAATATATAATTTCAGAATCATTTCTAAGCATACAAAAGAGAGGAAATTTTCAAGGAAAACAATAAACAAATATAATCCTTCTAACAGAGGATGAGATGGTTGGATAGCATCACCAACTCAATGGACATGAGTTGGAGCAAATTCCAGGAAATAGTGAAGGGCAAGAAAGCCTGGTGCACTTAGTCCGGGGGTCACAAAGAGTCAGACATAACTTAGCCACCAAACAACAACAATCGATACTATATGACATTAATATCAATTATTCTCAGGAAGTTTCCTGAACTTCAGTCCTCATAAAGATAATCCAAGTTGTCTTTAACACTGTCAAATTTATAGCCCACCTGCTAAACTAAAGTGGTGGGATTTTTCTTGCTCTCTAATTAGCTTTCAGCAACCAGCCCATCTTTCTAAAACATCTTCATTCCACAGCCTTAACCATTTCGGGAAATGGCAATGCTATTCTTCCACAAACCAATGGAATAGAACACAATCTAGAGGACATTACTAACTACTCCCTTACATGATTCCAATTCACCATCAAACCATAAATATTCTCTCTTCAAAACATATTCTTACCATCCCTCTCTCATCGAAAAAACCAAACCTCTCTCCTAGGTTATTGCTGTAACATCCTAGGCAAACACTTTGCATCCCCCATTGCCTTCCTAAAATTTACTCTCAAAACAGCAGCCAGAGCAAACTTTCAAAGCATATGTCTGATCATGTCACCTTCTGTTTAATACATGGCAATGATTTTTTTCCATCTCAATTAGCTATTACCACAATGACTACATTTTAACTAGATTTTGCTGTCCCTCCAGACTTATCTCTCATGATTCTCCTCATTCTACCCAACTCATTCTATTTCAATCATATTTGCTAGTATTCAAAAAGTCCATATTTAACTCCTGCATGATTATTTTCACTTTCTACTAATTCAACCTGGAAATGCCTTTCCACATATAACTATAATTGCATTGCTTGTTTTGTTTTCTAAAGTTCTCTACTCATTTATCATGTTATCAAGGAACCTTTATTTCTTTCTCCCCTTCCTGCCATAGCAAACATGCCCTATTCACATAAGCTTACACTATTTTTTTCCAGTGATTATTACTATCTGATAGTTTGTGTATTCATTTGCTTATTCATTTGTTTCTCTCTCACCAACTGAAATAAAAATAAGCTCCATGAAGGTAAGGAGTTTGCCTGTTTTGATGGATGCTATATTTATAGCTCTGAATATAGAAACTGGCAAATGATCTAAATTATATCTTGTGTGATTCAGAAACGACCCTGAGGAGCTGCATCTTGAAATGTCCTGGGATGTCATGGCTTGACTGTGCTTTCTTTCTCCTACTCAGTTATAACCTTTACCTTCATTAAATGCTCAAATGAGTAACCCTTGAAGAGTCTTGTGAGTACTTTCAATTACCCATGCCTCTGTAATCAATGTAAAAGAATACCAGTAAAGTGAAAAACAAGCTCTAGAAGGAAAAACTGTAAAGTGTATATCCAACAAATAATTAATATTCAGAATATATATCAATAAGAAAAACTAAGACCCTTAAATTTTAAAAAATGGGCAGAGGACTCGAACAGGAATTTTGCATGGCTGATTTGACAGTGCAAAGTTGTAAAAACATTAGGAGAAGTTCAAAATAAAATCAAAATGCAATACTATTTCCTAGTCACCAAATTTCTTACATGAAAATTTCAGATGCTAACTGCTAAGTCACTTCAGTCGTGTCTGACTCTGTGTGACCCCATAGACAGCAGCCCACAAGGCTCCCCCGTCCCTGGGATTCTCCAAGCAAGAACACTGGAGTGAGTTGCCATTTCCTTCTCCAATGCATGAAAGTGAAAAGTGAAAGTGAAGTCGCTCAGTCGTGTCTGACTCTTCGAGACCCCACGGACTGCAGTCTACCAAGCTTCTCCGTCCATGGGATTTTCCAGACAAGAGTATGGAGTGGGGTGCGATTGCCATTTTCCAGGAAAGAGTACTGCAGTGGGTTCCACTGCACTGCTAATGGAAATAAAACTGGTACAATCACTGTGAAAAGCTGTTGTCAATATGAAAATTCACCCTATTCATCCATTGTGACCTACCAATTTTATTCCCTAGTGATATGACTGATGACAATGTGTAGTTTATGAAAATTATAAAAAATAAGTTCTTAAAAGCACTGTTTGTAATAGTTCAAACTGAAAATATTCCAATTGTCTTTCAACAGTAGACTAGGTAAATAGTCTACAGCCATACCACCCTGAACATGCCTGATCTCTTCTGATCTTGGAAGCTAAGAAGGGCTAGGCCTGATTAGTACTTAGATGGGAGACTGGGTAAATAAAGTTTTGTATATTCATATAATGGAACACTATATTCCAATGATAGTTAAGAAATTAAGCCACATGCAATAGCGTGGATTAAATCTGTCAAAGATAATACTGAGCAAAAGGTCAGACACAAAACAACACACTCTATATGATTTCAATTAGAGAAACTTGAAAAAGAAGAAAAACTAATTTAGGCTGTTAGAAGTGAAGGTAAAGGGAACACTAGAAAAACTTCTGGTGAGCTGACATTATTTTACTGATTGACTTGAGCACTAGTTACATGCACTTTACAGTGCTATAAAAAATGCATCGACTGTAACCTTGGAGTTTGTATATTTCACATGCCTATATTTCAACAAAAAGTTAATAATTACATCATGAAAACATGATGTTTATTTTCATAATATCACATGGCATTAGTGGACCAAATACATTTAATTAATGACTAAATGTTGGACATAAAATTTGTCAAATTTGTTACTGCTTTAAATGCAGTATGTCCCTATACTTATTTCAGTGTGGTTCTCTCTAGTTATTTCCTAAATATGAGAAGTGAATGTATTTAAAACTAAGAGGAATTTTTCAGAAACTGTTGGTGTGGAAATTCATATTTGGTATAAGTAACAAATTACCCCCTACAAAGTTGATGCTAGTGAAGATTATGCTATCATCTTTGGATTATCTTCTGTACAATAATATAAAACCAAAGGAGTCAGGATAAACATGGAGTTATTTCATGCTGTACTAAGAAGCTCTGAAAGATACTTGTTTTATCAGAGTATATTTCCTTTGGCAAGAGATTTTTTCCATCAAAGGTTTATTCAAGGCAACGGTGCATGAAACTTTCCACATTACCATCTACATAACAGTCTTTTAGGAACAGTATTACAATAGGTTTCCATTCAAGGCAAGGGAAAATGCCTACTTTGTCCAAGCCCCAATCATTTTTTATATCTTATTTTCCTTTCATTAACCCTCCTTTCCTGGAGAGGGAAAAGGCAAATCACTCCAGTATCCTTGCCTGGAAAATACCATGGACTGAGGAGCCTGGTGGGCTACAGTTGGTTGCAAAGAGTCAGGCACAACTGAGCGATTAACAGACATAACCCTGTTTTCCATGCAGCTGCCTATTTTCCTGTTTTCTTCCCTATCACACTCATTTTTATTTCCATGATTTTATTAGTTTTGCTTCATGAATCTTGGTTTTCTAGATTGGCATTTTCTACCAAATCATACCTTACCCAGACTTTGAAGCCTAGTTCAAAGACTGTCATCTTCACAGACATTATTCTAATGTTTACCAAGTTTAAGATTCTTCTTTGCTAAATATCCAGAGGCTAAACTGCTACGTGCCATTTTAGAAGCAATGACTACTAAGTGCCATTTTCAGTTTCCTGCATTCAAGTCAAGTATTGGACCCAGGTTTTATCTTCTTTGCTAGAATGAGTGAACTTTTGTAGGCATGGTTCTCATGTTTACCTCTATGCTCCAAACTCTCAACAGGAATATAGAATATCACAGGTGCCAAGCAACTATTTTGGAAGCATTTAAATAATCATCAAAGACTTACCATATTATATTAGCTACTCATACTGAAGTATTTTACAGAAAAATAACAGAAAGATCACCTAGAGCCAGACATCCTGGAATGTGAAGTCAAGTGGGGCTTAGGAAGCATCACTACTAACAAAGCTAGTGGAGGTGATGGTATTTCAGTTGAGCTATTTCAAATCCTAAAAGATGATGCTGTGAAAGTGTTGCACTCAATATGTCAGCAAATTTGGAAAACTCAGCAGTGGCCACAGGGCTGGAAAAGGTCAGTTTTCATTCCAATCCCAAAGAAAGGCAATGACAAAGAATGTTCAAACTACAGCACAACTGCACAACTGCACTTATGTCACACACTAGTAAAGTAATGCTCAAAATTATCCAAGCCAGGCTTCAGTAATACTTGAACTGTGAACTTCCAAATGTTCAACTTGGTTTTAGAAAAGGCAGAGGAACCAGAGATCAAATTGCCAACATTTGCTGGATCATCAAAAAAGGAAGAGAGTTTCAGAAAAACATCTATTTCTGCTTTATTGACTATGCCAAAGCCTTTGACTGTGTGGATCACAATAAACTGTGGAAAATTCTTCAAGAGGTGGGAATACCAGACTACCTGACCTGCCTCTTGAGAAATCTGTATGCAGGTCAGGAAGCAACAGTTAGAACTTGACATGGAACAACAGACTGGTTCCAAATAGAAAAGGAGTACATCAAGGCTGTATATTGTCACCCTGCTTATTTAACTTATATGCAGAGCACAAAATGCAAAATGCCAGGCTGGATGAAGCACAAGCTGGAATCAGGATTACCGGAGAAATATCAACAACCTTAGGTATGCAGGTGACACCACTTTTATGGCAGAAAGTGAAAAAGAACTAAAGAGCCTCTTGAGGAAAGTGAAAGAGGAGAAAGAAAAAGTTGGCTTAAAATTCAACATTCAGAAAATGAAGAACATGGATCCAGTCTCATCACTTCGTGGCAAATAGATGGCAAAACAGTGGAAACAGTGACTGACTTTATTTTGGGGGGCTCCAAAATTACTGCAGACGGTGATTGCAGCCATGAAATTAGAAGACACTTACTCCTTGGAAGGAAAGTTATGACCAACCTAGACAGCATATTAAAAAGCAGAGACTTTACTTTGCCAACAAAGGTCTGTCTAGTCAAGGCTATGTTTTTTCCAGTAGTCATGTATGGATGTGAGAGTTGGACTATAAAGAAAGCTGAGCACGGAAGAATTGATGCTTTTGAACTGTGGTGTTGAAGAAGACTCTTGAGAGTCCCTTGGACTGCAAGGAGATCCAGCCAGTCCATCCTAAAGGAGATCAGTCCTGAGTGTTCATTGGAAGCTGAAACTCCAATATTTTGGCCACCTGATGTGAAAAGCTGACTCATTAGAAAAGACCCTGATGCTGGGAAAGATTGAGGGCAGGAAGAGAAGGGGACAACAGAGGATGAGATGGTTGGATGACATCACTGACTCAATGGATATGAGTTTGGGTAAACTCTGGGAGTTGATGATGGACAGGGAGGCCTGGCATGCTGCAATCCATGGAGTCGCAGAGTCAGACATGACTGAGAGACTGAACTGAACTGAACAGAAAGAAATATTTTAACACGGGTGAAAATTAGCATTACTATAAAATTTCATTTGGGTTATACATAACAGATTCAGTCTACACAGTAAATAGTCAAGTGTAAACTCTCCAGTATGGCATCCATTACCACAGGAGTGCATTAAGTACTTCTAATGTGGATAATTACATTACCCACAAGGAATGATGGTTTTAGAAAAGGAACTAAGACATGCCATAAGAGTAAAATACACATTAATTTTGAAGATTTTAGGCAAAAAAGATAGAATGTAAAATATCCTAAAATTTTACATTAATTGCATATTTAAATTCTAGTGTGTGTGTGAGTCGCTCAGTCATGTCTGACTTTTTGTGACCCCAGGGACTGCAGCCCACCAGGCTCTCTGTCCTTGGAATTCTCCAGGCAAGAATACTGGAGTGGGTTGCCATTTTCTTCTGCAGGGCATCTTCCTGACTGAGGGATAGAACCTATGCCTTTTGCATTGCAGCAGATTCTTTACCATCTGAGCTATAGGGTACAGGAAATGTTAGTATCTTGGCTATATTATGATAAATAAAATACATTATTAAAATTAGTTTTGTCTGGATTTTATCTATTTTTGCCTTCTTCACATGTGTCCTAGAAAATTTAAAATTACACTTTATATTTCTGTTGAACAGGCATGTCCCTAAGTCCTTTTAGGATAGAATCTATTATTGAAATATAGGGAAATGTTAGAAAATGCTTGTGGATTTGTTCCTAAGATGTGAAAATGTTTGTGATGCTAAACTTTATGGAGACTTGGTCATTCTTCAAAAAATTTAGAATCACCAACATTCTGAATATTTATGTTAGGTCTTCCTGAAATAATTGCAATATATATTTCCATATTACTTTACCTCTTCTAGAAATATCTGATACTACAAAAAATATTGTGGCAGAATTCTATGTGTATACCTGAAATCAGTAAGATTTTTAAGATCCTTATTTTATCAAGAATAAAAGCTGGAAACATGAATATTGAAAATAAACTTTCAGATTAGTTTCTGTCTTTTTTTTGAAGTACATTAAGCTTCTTTTGTGAGTCAATTAATTTTTACACAAATATTTATTATTCTATTGGCTTATGAGGATTAGTGCCATCATTTGGAATTTTTCTCATTCTACTTGCATTCTTCATACTTCAATTTGTCAAGAATATACAAAAAAGAATGATTTTTATTAACAGGCAACAGGAAGGTGTGTGTGTATGTGTGAACGAGAGAGAAAGAAAAACCTTAATCTGCAATATACACACATTGTACATGTTTCCCACATCCCTAATTTTTCCTTTCAGCAACAATCCATAAAATTTAGGTTACTACTCTTACTGCTTTCACTAAGTTCACCAATGGCTTTAAACTGTAATTTCAAAATATTTTACTCAACTTTTTTTGGTGCTTATCACACTCAAGTATTTGTTTCTTGAAATTCTCTAGTCTCTCAATTTCCATACTTTCTGCCTCTCTGATCATTTCTTCCTGATAGTCTTCATAAAATTTAATAGTTACACATACATTTGCAACTTTCAAATCAATGTCTTTGGACATTTTTCCTCCTGAGATGCAATTGATGTGTACAGCTAACTCCTGAGGTGATGCTGAACCTCATTTAGAAACGAACATGCCAAGTCTGAACTCATCTTTTTGCTAACACTACTTTGCATCCAATTACTCAAATGAAATGCCTGCAAGCAACTGTATATTCTCTGCTCCTTATTTATATTATTAATAACTTAGCTCCTAAGTCCTATCACTTGTCAATTTCAGCTGTAAAATTTTTTAAATGCCCATTTCCTACTTCCTATTCATTTCCACTGCAGCCCTAGGAAAGGCCTTGATTATCTCCCTCTTATAGTACTATCATAACTTAACAAGCAAATATATAATTTTGTCCCCAATATATCTTCTATACTTTCCTTGTGTTAACTGTTAACAATATGAAAATATATTCACGTCCCACATTAAATTTCTTTAATGTTGTGTTGTTATCCTGAGAAGTGCTTCTCAAAGTAGTGCTGATGATCAGCATCAGAACCAGTGGATCAGAAACACCAGAAACAGGCCAGGAGTCTTCAGTTACATAAATTCTCCACGTAGTCACAGAATGCATACTACAGTTTGTGAGACACTCACATGGGAGCAAAGTAACCAGTCTATTTGCAAGGCATATACTGCCCTTCCTTATCTGACTGAAGTCTATTTTTTCTAATCACATTCATTATTCGCTCCATCACTACTGAACTGATTTGTAACCCTATGAGGTACTATTTCCTGTCACAAATTCATTTCTTTGCACAAACTGAAACTTCAGCTTGAGATTGCTTTCCATGTTCATTTCCTGGCAGTTTTTATTCAAACTTCAAATCCAGTTATTTGGCATTGGGGAGTTATTTTAATTCTGTGTCCTCAGTGTCTACAAGTATCAAGCGTCTAATACAGCTGCCCCAATTCACTGTCCCTATACGCCATACTGTTGAGTTATTTCCTCACTTTTTTATTTATGCTCATTTTAGGCATCCTTTCTTCCTTTCTCTCATCAAGGACTAGCTCACTGAGTACAGAGATGTTGTTCTCTGCTATACTCCTTTTACTTAGAATAATGGATGACAAAAATTTGCTGACTGTCTCAATTAATAATTTAATGTTGGAAGTTAATAGATGATAAACCCCCAAATTTCACAATGTATGAGAAAACAACAAACCCTGGAGAACTGTGTTCTCAGCCCAGTTTTTGTAGTGATAAGCAGCGTGAGTAAATCTCTTTACAACCTCTGATGCTAAGGTTTCTAAACAGGAAAATGAGGCTTTGGCATGTTGGAATGGCTCTCAACCCTGGCTGGGTTTTCCTATGATGTGTGGGGTAAAAATTCACTGAACTCCTCTGATGTGCAGGCCCACCATCAGTAGTTTTGAAGGCCTTCTGTGGAGTTTCAGGGAAAAAGCAGTTTAGGCTGAGCCTCTCTTCAGCAGATGTGATGTCATGTACCCACAATGTTCTCCTCTATCCCTTGTGACCTTCTGAATTTTCATGAAAGAAGAATGACATTTATCAAGCTCTTAAAAGCACACATGGAAAAGCTAAGTGAGTTTTTGCATGACATTGCTATTTCTGATTATATGTATTTTAAAAAAATAATGTCTTTCTGTTTTAACCTGAAGTCTGACAGGAAGTATTTGAAACTGGAAAAATATTAGAGTATTCACTTCTAAGAAGCAAAACAAAAGCACTGAGGTGAACAAATGCATTTTGTTCTGATTTCTCCAAACACACATTCCCCCACTCTTGCTGTTCTGAGAACAACATGTTCCCGGACATCTTTCAAAATCTCTGTCCTTCTATCTTTCAGTGGGCATTCACTGACAAAGCATTTATGAGATGTCTGGAGAAAAAGATAAACAGGTCCTCACTCATTCTGAGATCAAGAGACCCGGTCAATATTGCTCCCTAACCTTGGTTCTGTACCTACGGCCTCAGTCTGTGAGCTAAAGCAGAGAAGGAAAAGGAGAGACAGCACATAGGGCATTTAAAGGAAAGCTAAGCTTAAGTCAGCCTTACGATACTCCACCAGGGAGAAGGCCCAGGGAAGAAGCTGAGCCACGCTGAGTATGTAAAGAGGAGTCAACACAAACTGAAAGAGGCGCTATGCTTAGTCCATGAAAAGAAAAACATCAGCAGTCCTTACCCAATATTTAAGATTTTCTATGATTTGACACCATCCTCTTTCACAAACTTTCATCTTTCTAAGTTTTTTGTCTTTTTCTTGGATTCTAGCATCCAGATAAGTTAAGCATATTATTTAGTCCCTGTAAAAGGTACATGGTTTTGTTTTACTCATGTCATGCTCACTGTTTGAAGTCCCCCTATCTCCAGTAACACAGGCTCAAATCTTAGCTTTACTTCAAGGTCACCCTCATGTGCCTTTATCCACACACCCAGACATCTCCTTTTCGTGCTCCAAATGGCAAGTACCTTCTCTCTGCTCTCAGGATATGGTACCCTGTTGGTGACTAAGTGTATCATCTCACATTTGGTATCATAGTCATATTTGTATAGATATTACATCTCCAATTTTAAGTTCTGTTAAGGGGCAGTCTGAGTCTAACTCATTTCTCTGGCTGACAGTGCTTAAATCATCATCTTTTGTTTCCCAGGTATTTTTTTTTTTTTTGAGAAATAATTGACATATATCACTGTACACATTTAGGGGTTTAAGACGTACAGTATGATGGTTTGATTTACATATATTATAAAATGATTGTCACAATTAGTTAACATCTATCATCTCATAAAGATACAATAAAGAAAAAAATTCTTGTGATGAGAACTCTTAAGGTCTACTCTTTTAGCAGTTTTCCAATATATCATATAGCAGTGTTAACTACAGTTAACAGGTTGTACATTACATCCCTAAGACTTAACTTCCTTGTAACTACCTTTTGACTATCTTTCTCAAATAGCTCCTCCTCCTACTCCCAGCCTCCAGTAACCATTAATATGATCTCTTTTTCTAAGAGTTTGGTGATTTTATTTGGAGTTCACATATAAATGAGATCGTACAGTAATTTTTCTTTCTTTGTCTGACTCATTTCACTTAGAATGCCCTCCGGGTTCATCCATGTTGTCACAAATGGCACAATGATTCCACTGTCTGTTATGGATTAACCATGCCACGTTTTCTTTATCCATTTAGCCACCGATAGCACTTAGGTTATTTCCATGTCTTGACGACTGTCAATAATGTTGCTATGAAAATGTGGGTACAGATATGTTTCTGATTTAGCATTTTTGTTTCCTTTGTATATATTCCCAGAAATGGAAATGCTGGATCATATGGTGATTCTATTTTAAATTTTTTGAGGAACCTCCACACTGTTTACCAGAATGGCTGTACCAAGTTACATTCCCACCAATGGTGCACAAGAGGTCCCTTTTCTCCACGTCCACATCAGCATTTGTGTTCTCATTTTCTTGATTCTTCCAAGCATGAGGTGGTACCTCAATGTGGTTTTTACTTGTACTTTCCTAATGACTAATGATGTTGATCATTCTTTCATGTACTAGGGCCTAACACAGCATCTCAATTCTAGTTAGGCACTTCATAAAATTTACTGATACAAGAAAGATAAAAATAAGCATCATTTATTCAAAGTACATGTTATTCCATGACAAGAAGAAAAGCACTCATACTTGAAGAGTGTAAGCAATCCCAGAAACTCTTGGTTCCTACAGAATAAACTGTTGATAGAGAACACACACACAAACACACACATAGATGGAATAGTAAATTTAGTTATCATTTATTATGCCTCAACTGCTGTCCAGGATCTTTACATGCACTTTCATTTTCAAATGTGACATTAACCTCACAAGATAGGTTGTATTTTAAAGTAGGCAAACTGAGGTACAGAGAAGTTGCCTAAAGTTACAGGTCAAGATAAAGCTTAAAATTGTTTTGTTGATTCCAAAACCCTTGCTCTTTCCATTATACTGTGTTGATTGGATAGATGTAAAATCTGAAGTGCTGGGATTCTTTGAATGTGGTAAAATAAAAATCCCCAAATCCCTAAGGCCTAAGATTACCATCTCTAAGGCAAGAACAAAAGATAAGAATAGGCAGAGTTTCCTATCTTCTGCAGTGCTTCATTTTCAGTATTTTAATTTTGTTATACTTTGAAAGAAACATAGCTATAGTTATTATTATGAACATGGTCCTCCAACTGCAATGTGTAGTCAATATGTTAAAAAGTTCTGTTTCAATAAATAAATATCTTTTATACATGTTGTTTAATTTTCTTAAAGAAGATTACAAAATCTTTTCATTTGTTATTTTAAAATACAGTCAAATAAACAATAGGGATGATTGAAGAGATATGTGGTTTTCAAAAACTCTCTGGGTTCCAGTTCTTTCATAAAAGTAGTAAGCTCTGAATTTTAAACATTTAGGGTAATCAAAGTGTGAAAAAAAAAAATGATCCTGGCCTTAAATTTGATAGCTCTTGTTCCATTTTAACATCTTTGGCAGTTGAAACAGCATTTCACTCATGTTAATTCAAGAGCATCTGAAGGTTGATTGGTACTCTGAGATTGGAATGATTTGGTATTGATGCAGTTGAGTCTGAGAAGGACATGGCAACCCACTCCAGTGTTCTTGCCTGGAGAATCCCAGGGACGNAACCTCATTCCATAGTTCATCAGGCACTCTATCTATCAGATCTAGACCCTTAAATCTATTTCTCACTTCCACTGTATAATCATAAGGGATTTGATTTAGGTCATACCTGAATGGTCTAGTGGTGTTGCCCACTTTCTTCAATTTAAGTCTGAATTTGGCAATCAGGAGTTCATGATCTGAGCCACAGTCAGCTCCCGGTCTTGTCTTTGTTGACTGTATAGAGCTTCTCCATCTTTGGCTGCAAAGAATATAATCAATCTGATTTTGCTGTTGACCATCTGGTGATGTCCATGTGTAGTCTTCTCTTGTGTTGTTGGAAGAAGCTGTTTCCTATGACTGGTGCATTTTCTTGGCAAACTCTATTAGTCTTTGGCCTGCTTCATTCCGCATTCCAAGGCCAAATTTGCCTGTTACTCCCGGTGTTTCTTGACTTCCTACTTTTACATTCCAGTCCCCTATAATGAAAAGGACATCTTTTTTGGGTGTTAGTTCTAAAAGATCTTGTAGGTCTTCATAAAACTGTTCAACTTCAGTTTCTTCAGCGTTACTGGTTGGGTCATAGACTTGGATAACTGTGATATTGAATGGTTTGCCTTGGAGATGAACAGAGATCCTTCTGTCGCTTTTGAGATTGCATCCAAGTACTGCATTTTGGACTCTTTTCTTGACCATGATAGCTACTCCATTTCTTCTGAGGGATTCCTGCCTGCAGTGGTAGATATAATGGTCATCTGAGTTAAATTCACCCATTCCAGTCCATTTTAGTTCGCTGATTCCTAGAATGTTGACGTTCACCCTTGCCATCTCTTGTTTGACCACTTCCAATTTGCCTTGATTCATGGACTTGACATTCCAGGTTCCTATGCAATATTGCTCTTTACAGCATCGAATCTTGCTTCTATCACCAGTCACATCCATAACTGGGTATTGTTTTGCTTTGGCTCCATCCCTTCATTCTTTCTGGAGTTATTTGTCCACTGATCTCCAGTAGCATATTGGGCACCTAATGACCTGGGGAGTTTCTCTTCCAATATCCTATCATTTTTCCTTTTCATACTGTTCATGGGGTTCTCAAGGCAAGAATACTGAAGTGCCTTGCCATTCACTTCTCCAGTGGACCACATTCTGTCAGACCTCTCCACCATGACCCACCCATCTTGGGTTGCCCCGCAGGCATGGCTTGGTTTCATTGAGTTAGACAAGGGTGTGGTCCTAGTGTGATTAGATTGACTAGTTTTCTGTGAGTATGGTTTCAGTGTGTCTGCCCTCTGATAACCTAATGACCTGGGGAGTTTCTCTTCCAATATCCTATCGTTTTTCCTTTTCATACTGTTCATGGGGTTCTCAAGGCAAGAATACTGAAGTGCCTTGCCATTCACTTCTCCAGTGGACCACATTCTGTCAGACCTCTCCACCATGACCCACCCATCTTGGGTTGCCCCGCAGGCATGGCTTGGTTTCATTGAGTTAGACAAGGCTATGGTCCTAGTGTGATTAGATTGACTAGTTTTCTGTGAGTATGGTTTCAGTGTGTCTGCCCTCTGATGCCCTCTTGCAGCACCTACCATCTTACTTGGGTTTCTCTTACCTTGGGCGTGGAGTATCTCTTCATGGCTGCTCCAGCAAAGCACAGCCGCTGCTCCTTAGCTTTATGGTTATGCAGCCTATATACTTTCTCAGGTCCACATGCACAGGAAGACCTGTGTTTGGTTTAATGCTCTGCCATCACCACTTTAACATTTTTGAACATGGTTGGATCTATATTTTAGTTTTCATTGGGCCCAATGAAAACTAAATGAAAGTTTCATAACTTTCATTGGGCAAGTTATGCAGCTTGTTCTCCTTAGGAATTCTGCCACTGACATCTCAGTTCAGATGGTTCTTTGTTGGGGGCTGACCTGTGCATTGCTGAGTCATTAGCAGCATCTCTGTCCTCTACCTATTAGATGTGAGTAGCAACACCTCCCTCCCACTTATGACACCAAATATATCTCCAGGCATTGCCAAGTGTTCACTCAGGGGCAAAGTCATCCCCTGCTACGAACCACTGGGCTAGAGAGCTCCCTCCAGTCCCCAGGGCCACCCTGTGCCTGTGTCTCAATCCTTGTTCCTCCACATGGGGGAGGGGGAAGTGGGCCTGGTGGTGTTCCCCTAGGTTCCTGCTTTCACTTTCCTAACAACAAGTTGCTTTCTCAAGAAGACTTGCATTTCAGATCCCAGTTTCTTTGTGACATTTAGTCCTATCCTTGCTTTGTCAAAAAAGGATTCCTAGAAATTTGCACCAATGGTCCTATTTGTGCCCTTGATTCTTTCAGCCCAGGGAATTCTTTCTCTTCACAGGATGCACTTACATGTTGTACTTTCTGCTTCCTGATTTCCCTCAGGGCTTATGTTTTCATAATTCAAAGATCTAAACTTTTCAAAGGCAAAACAGGAGAAGAATTCCATGCTTCTCTCTGATTAACCACCCCTTGACAATGACTGTTACCTGTCCAAAAGGAAGAAGGGCCGCAGGTAAAAGGAAACCCAGTCCTATCCTTGCTTTGTCAAAAAAGGATTCCTAGAAATTTGCACCAATGGTCCTATTTGTGCCCTTGATTCTTTCAGCCCAGGGAATTCTTTCTCTTCACAGGATGCACTTACATGTTGTACTTTCTGCTTCCTGATTTCCCTCAGGGCTTATGTTTTCATAATTCAAAGATCTAAACTTTTCAAAGGCAAAACAGGAGAAGAATTCCATGCTTCTCTCTGATTAACCACCCCTTGACAATGACTGTTACCTGTCCAAAAGGAAGAAGGGCCGCAGGTAAAAGGAAACCCAGGAATGAAGTGTGAATCTCATTACACAACTCTTCCTGATCTCTCTTCCTGATCTAAACTTTCCTTTAATCATTTGAGGTGATTTATTATATATTGGATTAATAAGATTTTCAGGAAATCACCTTTAAGGCTACTATTTATTTCTTTATGTATTTTTGCTTTTTCAGTTTTTTAAAATAATTTTATTTATTTACTAATTTTTGGCTGTACTGGATCTTCGATACTGCACAGGCTTCTTTCTAGTTGCAGTACATGGGCTTCTCATTGCAGTGTTTCTTTTGTTGTGAAGCCCTTGGGCTTCAGTAGCTTTGGCACGTGAGCTCAGTAGTTGCAGTTCCTGGGCTCTGGTGCACAGGCTCAACAATTGTGGCACACGGGCGGCTTAGTTGTTCTATGACATGTGGACGAGGTCTCCTGTGTTGGCTGGTGGATCCTTTACCACTGAGCCACCAAGGAAGCCTGCTTGCTCAGTTTTTGTTTAAATTAGAAAATAATCAGATTTATACACAGTCTAGAAAACAATAGAAGCCTTGAATAGAATGCCTTGCAGTCCATTTGGGAAGGAACAAGGGTGGCATGAAGTAGCACTGTTTCTGGTAACAGAATGTGGGTGGCCTGATGGTGTCTTGGCAGCCCTGGGAGAAACAGGGCTAGTGGAGAGTGAAACTCACTGAGTTTGGGTGGGGCTGGGAGGGCCCTGGATAAGCCACACATCCCTGCATGGCAGACAATAGCAGAGAGGCCTGTTGATGAGGTGGCTAGCTCAGACAGACTCAGGACCCTTCCAAGGAGAGCCCAGGCCTGGCCTGCATACTTTGTGAGCAAATCCAGTCTTCCCATGTCCTATCCACAGTCAGATGTGGGACGCTGCCAGCTTGACAGTGATGGGGACCCTGACACAGGCCCACCTTCTGCAGCTCTGCAGACATGCCTTTCGTGGATGAGGAGCCCATCAATTTACTGAGTAACTGCATCACCACCATCAGCATGGTGTTGTCCTGAGACATAGCTCTGACTTCAAAGAACATCTGCAGAACTTGTGCCCACCAGATTCTTGAACACACAGCTGGCCACACGGTTTCTCCAGGAGCTGCTCAGCAAGCACTAATGGTTTTTCCTCCTCCTCGGGTATCAGGGCACACTGGACTCGGAGCGAAGGGACCCAGGTCAGAGCAGTAGTGATGGATGACAAAGGGCATATGGTCCTTCTTGTCTGATGACAAGGATTAGAGCATCCACAATGAAAATTGTATATGCTGGTGATTTTGGTTCTCTTGATGGTGATGCCCAGGGGGTTTCAAATGTTGTTTCCATGGTGATGATATCCAGGCTGTGGGACTGGTGGTTCCATCCCAGAGCAGCAATTCTAATGGAGAGTTTTGCTCATACTTATACTCCAGAGTGTATCCTCCTCAGCCTGACTGTCCCAGGGAGGCTCTTCCCACATCCTTCGTCCTTGTATTCCCTCTCTGTTGTCTGGAAAAGGACCTGTGCTTTACTTTGACCAGGGAAGCATTCTCTTTATAGTGTCAGCTTCTGCATGTACATCACTAGAAGCAGTCCCAGCAACCTCACGGGTTTTATGCTAAACAGCTCATTCTGCCCTCTTCATGTAACACAAAATGTGTTTTATTCCCTAGGGGTTTCATCAAACACAGTCTACATCACAGTGTCGAATTTACAGCCAAAAATAATTATTTTTAAACTTTAAATACCTACTGGGATTTCTTCTACTTTATATGCAAAATCTATGACATAAAGGTTTCATATATAATATAATATTATATATATATATATACACACATGTACATATATAGATCAGTGGAGAAATACCAACCTAGATAGCATATTGAAAAGCAGAGACATTACTTTGCCAACAAAGGTCCATCTAGTCAAGGCTATGGTTTTTCCAGTGGTCATGTATGGATGTGAGAGTTGGACTGTGAAGAAAGCTGAGCGCCGAAGAATTGATGCTATTGAAATGTGGTGTTGGAGAAGACTCTTGAGAGTCCCTTGGACTACAAGGAGATCCAACCAGTCCATTCTGAAAGAGATCAGTCCTGAGTGTTCTTTGGAAGGAATGATGCTAACGCTGAAACTCCAGTACTTTGGACACCTCATGTGAAGAGTTGACTCATTGGAAAAGACTGATGCTGGGAGGGATTGGGGGCAGGAGGAAAAGGGGACGACCGAGGATGAGATGGCTGGATGGCATCACTGACTCGATGGACATAAGTTTGCATGAACTCCGGTAGTTGGTGATAGACAGGGAGGCCTGGCGTGCTGCGATTCATGGGGTCTCAAAGAGTCGGACACGACTGAGTGACTGAACTGCGCATACTAAGTCTCTTGTCATGTCCAACTCTTTGCGACCCTATGGACTGTAGCCCACCAGGCTCCTCTGTCCATGGGATTCTCCAGGCAAGAATACTGAAGTGGTTGCCATGCCCTTCTCCAGGGGATCTTCCCAACCCAGGGATCAAACCTGCATCTCCTATGTCTACTGCATTGGTAGGTGGGTTCTTTACCACTAACTCCACCTGGGAAGCCCCAAATGTGTATGCGTGTGTGTATGTGTGTGTGTGTGTGAGTATGTAAATATATGATATAAATCTCTCTCTATATATTATATATATATACAGAGAGAGACAGACAGTGTGTGTTCGATAGAGAGAGACACAGAGACATTGCCATCCTGATGGAAATGTAAGCAGGATCATATGTTTCTATGGTGTTCCAGGCATATGCTGGATATTTGCACATAGCACTCATAATGGCTATTTAAGGGAGCTGTAATTATGTTCACTTTATAGTCAGGGAGACTGATATAATCTGGAAGAGACTTGAGCACTACCAACCTAGATAGCATATTGAAAAGCAGAGACATTACTTTGCCAACAAAGGTCCATCTAGTCAAGGCTATGGTTTTTCCAGTGGTCATGTATGGATGTGAGAGTTGGACTGTGAAGAAAGCTGAGCGCCGAAGAATTGATGCTATTGAAATGTGGTGTTGGAGAAGACTCTTGAGAGTCCCTTGGACTACAAGGAGATCCAACCAGTCCATTCTGAAAGAGATCAGTCCTGAGTGTTCTTTGGAAGGAATGATGCTAACGCTGAAACTCCAGTACTTTGGACACCTCATGTGAAGAGTTGACTCATTGGAAAAGACTGATGCTGGGAGGGATTGGGGGCAGGAGGAAAAGGGGACGACCGAGGATGAGATGGCTGGATGGCATCACTGACTCGATGGACATAAGTTTGCATGAACTCCGGTAGTTGGTGATAGACAGGGAGGCCTGGCGTGCTGCGATTCATGGGGTCTCAAAGAGTCGGACACGACTGAGTGACTGAACTGCGCATACTAAGTCTCTTGTCATGTCCAACTCTTTGCGACCCTATGGACTGTAGCCCACCAGGCTCCTCTGTCCATGGGATTCTCCAGGCAAGAATACTGAAGTGGTTGCCATGCCCTTCTCCAGGGGATCTTCCCAACCCAGGGATCAAACCTGCATCTCCTATGTCTACTGCATTGGTAGGTGGGTTCTTTACCACTAACTCCACCTGGGAAGCCCCAAATGTGTATGCGTGTGTGTATGTGTGTGTGTGTGTGAGTATGTAAATATATGATATAAATCTCTCTCTATATATTATATATATATACAGAGAGAGACAGACAGTGTGTGTTCGATAGAGAGAGACACAGAGACATTGCCATCCTGATGGAAATGTAAGCAGGATCATATGTTTCTATGGTGTTCCAGGCATATGCTGGATATTTGCACATAGCACTCATAATGCTATTTAAGGGAGCTGTAATTATGTTCACTTTATAGTCAGGGAGACTGATATAATCTGGAAGAGACTTGAGCACTTTTTATTGATATTGATGGAAAGAAGCTGGTTGAGGTAGAATGGTAAAGCAGAGAAGATTCTAAGAAGGCAGGGGTAGGGTGTGCCACGGGAACCAGAGCATGAGTGAAGCAGGGTTGTAGGTGAGATTGTAGCTACACAGGTAGGAAGTTGAATGCATTTGCTCCTGACTCTTGTTGGAGTGTGCAGTAGGAATGAATGTCATCATGAAGAGGGATGGAAAGTGTAGTGGGGGATATTTGGAGATCTGAAGAAAAAGTAGAAATATACATTAAGGAGAGTGGAAATGCAAGTTACTCAGAACTGTAGCAGAATTCCTAGGCCGAGGGTCCAGTGAGGGTTGGCGGTGATCATAAGTTGATAGTGAATGCATTCTGCTCAGCTGTGTAGTTTTCTCCAGCACCTCTCAGATGCTCAGGGACTTCGATTGTGTATCAGTTTGCTAGGGCTGTCATAACAAAGTACCTTAGGTGAGGTGGCTGAAATAGCAGACATTTAGTTCTAATAGTCCTGAAGACTAGAAGTCCAAGGTCAAGGTTTTGGCAGGGTGGTTTTGTCTGAGGGTCTTGCTCCTTGGCTTGTTGATGGATATCTTTTCTCTCTTTTAATATATAGTCTTTCTTGTGTGTCTGTGTCCTAGCTCCTCTTCTTTTACAGACACCAGTCATATTGGATTGGACCTACCTCCAGGATCTCAGTTTACCTATCTCTCTAAAGAGTCTTCTCCAAATACAGTCACAATTCTGAGGCGCTGGGGTTTAAGATTTCAACATGAATTTTGAGAGGAACACTGTTCAGGCTATGATACATGGAAAAGGGGAGACTATGGTTCATTTGGGGCTGGGATTTTTGTCTTGGTGAATGTAGGGAAATGAGAAGGGACAGAGTAGTAAGGATATTATCAACAAAATTGCAGAAATAAGACCCAGGACTGTGGAACTAGAGAGAAGATGAAAGTATGATGGGGGGGGGGGGCGTCGGTGCACAAAAAGAAAGGAAAGATAGTACAAAAACCAGTGACAAAATGTCTTGATAAAGCCAAAGGGGGTCATGAAGGAAGCATTTGAATAGGCAAGTTGGAGGGATGAGTAAGCCATTGTTGTCGAGTGGGGTGATTGTGTTAGTGATTTCAATACCTTCCATGGTATATAATTTCTCTCAGCCATTTGTCTCTTTATAAAGCATAGACATGCTTGCCCTTTTCAAGCCTTCCAGAATATGCGCCCTTCAAGACAATGATGATCCACGATTTTAGCTCCCACCTTAGTGAAAGCCGCATCTCTTGTGATGCCTTTATTTGCAGGTAACAGGAGATCATTCATATCAGGCTAAGGAAAAATGAAAGGGAGATTTATTATAAGGATTTAAAGATGTAATGTGGAACTTAATAAGAAACAGAGCTGGACCTCTTGGGAGGCTAGAATCTGAAATTGGAAACTCAGCAGGAATGAGGGACCAGAACCAAGAGTTAGAAAGCCACTGAGATCCAAGGTAGCTGCTCTCTCAGTCTCTTTCTTGAAGCCACACATAGAACCACACAGCCCTACAGACTGGCTTTCTTCTGATCATGTAAGTGTGGGGTCAGCCTCAAAACAGTCTCAGAACTTGTGTCTCCTCTATTCAAGCAATAATCAGGGAGTGATGGTCATCCATGTCCCCTTTCCACCCCCCCATCCGCCCAGGAGCATCTAAGACAGTCACAGACATCATTCAAGTGGAGTCTGGGCATCCAAAACATGAACTGACAGTTATGAAATCAACTGCAGTTCCTCAAATCCCTTTGAAGATTTTTCTTTGAAACTTACTATTAATTGTCATTGTAAAAAAAAGAAACAACAAACATAAAATATATTCTTCATCAAAAAGCAGACTTTTTGTTTCTGTCTGAGTGGAACTCTTTTACTGAAGGAATCAGATTTAAACAACTAAAGTTTTTAGAACAAAGATCTCTGAAGATGCATGTAGTCTATTTGATTTCTCCCTTGTATTGGGTAACTTTTAAGTTTTAAAATTAATCTGCAAGCACCACTTTCAAGAGTAAATCTGCCCTACGACGTGCCAGGTTGACTGGTGACTTTCATCTCATTTCATCTTCACAGTACTTTGCTGTGAAGTTATTAACCTCCATTTAACGGATGAGGAAACTCATTGCAACCCTCAGAACTTGCCATCGGTAGAGCTGGTTTTTCAACCAAGTATTGTCTTCAGAAGCTGCCGATTCAGAGAAGCTTTGTCACTGGTTAGTTTTGTGAACTTGGATAAGTAATTAACCTCCCTGAACATTAGTTTTCTCTTCTTGAAGGCAGATCATAGGAATGAAAGTGTAAAGTTGATGGGAGCATTTCATGCACTTGAGGGTGCCTGTGAGGGTCTTCAGGGCAGGGTGGGTTGGCGGTAAATAGATTACATCCCTCTCTTTGGGCCTGAGTTCTGAATAAAGACCAAGGAGTGTCAGATGAGGGCAGTCATGGGACATTTGTGGATGGGTAAAGGGGGAGACAGATGGATGTCTCATTTTCCCTCATACCTGTGTCTTTCTGTGTTATTTTTTTCTTCTTTTTTTGGTTTCTTTTCTTTTTTTCATTTTTATTTTTAATCCTTTCTAAGTAAATGCCCACCCCCTGTCTTCTGACCTGCTGATATAAAAAACTCATTGAATCAGTCTTGATTCCTTCTTCTGTTTCACCTTCTACCTTCAATCCATCAAGCAAGTTCTGTCTTTTTATCTCTCAAATATATCCTGCATCGGTCCACATGTCTACAGCCCACTGCTGATTCACTGGTCCAGCCCACCTCCATCTCTCATCCTGCAGACGGCAATGGCCTTCTATCCAGGCTCCCCACGTCCTGGTTTTCATGTCATTCTTCACACAGTGACATTTCAGAAAGTGTCAGTCCCCAGGGTAAGCGCTCAGGAGCTTCCTACACACTCAGGGTTAACTCTGCAGTCTGCAGTATGGCCTCCAGGACTCCCCCAAGTGTGGCCCCGGCATTCTCCAGCCTGTGCTCTGCCTTCCTCCTGCTTGTCCCCTCTCTGTGTCGGCCACTCTGACTTCTCATCCTTCTTCTGGCCTTGGCTCTGGCTAGACCTTGAGTACCTTCCTCTGATCATCCTATGTTTGGCTGCATTTCTTCAAATGTCACCTCCTCACCCCATCAAGAGAAGTGTCCCTGCATCACCCCATCAAGAGTGTCTTCCATGATAGGGACGTTTACTCATCCCTCTTCGAAATAATCACATGTCCTCATTTGCTCACTTATCTAAGCATCTAGACTATAAATTCCACAAGGGCATGGGCCTTTTATGACATGTATATTGCAACATCTCCAGGGATAGAATCATATCTGGCACATATTAGGGGCGCAGTTAATTACCTGCTGAATGAGTACATGCGTGGATCCATGAATGAAGAAATGGTTAACATTCATCTTAGTGACTCTCTGCAGTTACATACATCTTTTTCTCTTAGGTCTTTCTTTGGAGCCCTGTTAGAATGATCTCTATCAGGGCCTGTTCTTGCTCCATCTGTAATAATTAGGGTTGATTCTCACATCTTCAGGAATTATCTTGGCTGAAAGTCTTCATCATCAGTCCATAATAAAGCACATGAGTGCATGCTAAGTCACTTCAGTTGTGTCTGACTCTGTGCAACCATATGGACTGTAGCCTGCCAGCCTCCTTTGTCCAAGGGATTCTTCAGGAAAGAATACTGGAGTGGGTTGCCATGCCCTCCTCCAGGGGATCTTCCCGACCCAGGGATCAAATCCACGTCTCTTACATCTAACCTGCATTGGCAGGCAGGTTCTTTACCAGTAGCACTACCTGGGAAGCCCATAATAAAGCATGTTGGTTCTCAAATACAGCAAGCAGCAAAGGCAAGACTAATGCTACAAACACAGAGAATCCCTAGGGTAACTGAGAAGCCTGCTGGCTGAGAGCATCAAAGTGAATGCTGTTTGGGAGGGTATGGGAGGTTGTTCCAGTCTCTGCTGTACAGCACAGTGACTCGGCTAACACACACACACACACACACACACACACACTTTTCCAATACAGTCTATCCCAGAAGATTGGATATAGTTCCCTGTGCTATACAGCAGGACCTTGTTGTCTATCCATTCTATAATTAATAGTTTGCAGCTAACAACTCCACACTCCCATCCACCCGTCTCCCTACACCTTTGGCAAGCACAAGTCTTTTCTCTCTGTGAGTCTGTTTCTGTTTTATAGAGAGGTTCTTTTATACCTTATTTTAGAGTCCTCATATAAAGGATATTATATGGTATTTATCTTTCCCTTTCTGACTGACTTCACTTGATAATGTCTGGTTGCATCTGTGTTGTTGCACATGGCATTATTTCGTTCTTTGTAATGGCTGAGTCGTATCCCGTTGTATACACGTGCCATTATTTCGTTCTTGGTAATGGCTGAGTCGTATTCCATTGTATACACGTGCCATTATTTCGTTCTTTGTAATGGCTGAGTCGTATTCCGTTGTATACACGTGCCATTATTTCGTTCTTTGTAATGGCTGAGTCGTATTCCATTGTATACACGTGCCATTATTTCGTTCTTGGTAATGGCTGAGTCGTATTCCATTGTATACACGTGCCATTATTTCGTTCTTTGTAATGGCTGAGTCGTATTCCGTTGTATACACGTGCCATTATTTCGTTCTTTGTAATGGCTGAGTCGTATTCCATTGTATACACGTGCCATTATTTCGTTCTTTGTAATGGCTGAGTCGTATTCCATTGTATACACGTGCCATTATTTCGTTCTTTGTAATGGCTGAGTCGTATTCCATTGTATACACGTGCCATTATTTCGTTCTTTGTAATGGCTGAGTCGTATTCCATTGTATACACGTGCCATTATTTCGTTCTTTGTAATGGCTGAGTCGTATTCCATTGTATACACGTGCCATTATTTCGTTCTTTGTAATGGCTGAGTCGTATTCCATTGTATACACGTGCCATTATTTCGTTCTTTGTAATGGCTGAGTCGTATTCCATTGTATACACGTGCCATTATTCGTTCTTTGTAATGGCTGAGTCGTATTCCATTGTATACACGTGCCATTATTTCGTTCTTTGTAATGGCTGAGTCGTATTCCATTGTATACACGTGCCATTATTTCGTTCTTTGTAATGGCTGAGTCGTATTCCATTGTATACACGTGCCATTATTTCGTTCTTTGTAATGGCTGAGTCGTATTCCATTGTATACACGTGCCATTATTTCGTTCTTTGTAATGGCTGAGTCGTATTCCATTGTATACACGTGCCATTATTTCGTTCTTTGTAATGGCTGAGTCGTATTCCATTGTATACACGTGCCATTATTTCGTTCTTTGTAATGGCTGAGTCGTATTCCATTGTATACACGTGCCATTATTTCGTTCTTTGTAATGGCTGAGTCGTATTCCATTGTATACACGTGCCATTATTTCGTTCTTTGTAATGGCTGAGTCGTATTCCATTGTATACACGTGCCATTATTTCGTTCTTTGTAATGGCTGAGTCGTATTCCATTGTATACACGTGCCATTATTTCGTTCTTTGTAATGGCTGAGTCGTATTCCGTTGTATACACGTGCCATTATTTCGTTCTTGGTAATGGCTGAGTCGTATTCCATTGTATACACGTGCCGCATCTTCTTTATAGATTTATCTGTAGATGGCCATTTAATGTTTTCATGTTTTGACTACTGTGAATGTTTTGGCTGTTATGAACATAGGGGCGCATATATTGCACTGAATTGTACTTTTGTCTGGATATATATACCCAGGTGTGGGATTGGTGGGTCATATGGTAATTCTGTTTTTCGTTTTCTGAGGAGCATTCACACTGTTTTCCATTAGTGGCTGCACAAACTTAGATTCCCACCAACAGTGTAGGAGAGTTCTCTTTTCTCTACACCCTGTCCCGCGTTTGTTATTTGTAGGCTTTTTGGTAATGGCCATTCTGTCAGGTGTGAGGTGGTACCTCACTGTAGTTTTGACTTGCGTTTCTCTAATAAGCAGTGATGTGCAGCATCTTTTCATGAATCTACTTCCATTTGTCTGCCTTCTTTGGAGAAACATCCATTAAGGTCTTCTGCCCAGTTTTTGACTGAGTTGTTTGTCTCTCTCCCCACTTCTGTTCATCTTGGTATTGTGCTCATTTTAAGGTAATTG
The DNA here is from genome assembly GCA_006408695.1 of Aepyceros melampus. Taxonomy (NCBI): domain Eukaryota; kingdom Metazoa; phylum Chordata; class Mammalia; order Artiodactyla; family Bovidae; genus Aepyceros; species Aepyceros melampus. Next base: position 71,743 of record SJXQ01009942.1, read on the forward strand.
AAGAGCACATAATGGCGGGGACTTTATATTTCCCTGTAATTTTGCTGACTTTGCCATTTTAGCAAAAAATAATTTATTCTAATGTGATTTGCATTGCATAAAATTATAATAAATGTTTTTAAAAACAAGGTACTGTATATTTATGAAATCGCTGTATTTATATGAGGAAAGGTTTAAAATGTATTGGCATGTATTTTCCACAAACACTTATATGCAAAGCTATATACTCTGCAGCTTTGACATTAACATATATTATTTGCATAAACCATAAACAGTGGGCAATTTCTTTGTCAAACAAAAAGTACTGATTACCTTAGAAAGGATATTAATATCTTTTCTTTATCCATATTTTTAAAATTTTGTTGACTGTATTTTGATGATCATTCATCTTGTCTGATAGCACAGTCTGTAGCAAAGACTCTCAGTATTTTCCAAAACAAAAAAAATAAGATACAGGAAAGGCAGCAGCTTCTGCATGTGAATGGTCTGTGATATAGTAATTTTGGCTGGTACAGAGAGCCTTTCTTCAGTTGGAGTTCACAGCTGTTAGACCCTTGCAAACTCAAGGTGGACATCTGATTGACAGAGGGGTACTGGTAAATATGTTTTCAAATTAAATTTCATATTTATTCTCTGCCATCCTTAATAGCTGTCCAGTTGGAATTTTGATCCACTGAAACTAGCTAGTTTCCTTTGCGGGGTGGGGGGGGGAAAGGTTGTTCAAATAACTTTTTGTGTGTTTCCCCTTAATGGCTTGGGATCCTTGGGACTAATTTCAACTGAATTGATAGAAAGAAATAAAGCTGAGATTGCCTCTCCCCAAACTTGGGATTCCGTTTATGTGTGAACAAGTGAATTGGCTGATGCTGATGGTAAAAAAGGAAGGAACGGTAATCTTGGGTCAAACAGATTAGGATTTCATTGACTAGGAATGCACCTGGGATCAAATTATTTAATTGCTCTAAACCATTGCTCATCATACTGTGGACTGTGGTGAGGATTAAATGAGTTGATCCATACAAGGAGCCTCGAAGAGTGCTTTATACACAGGATACACTCCATAACTTTTCCTGATGTTATTATTATTACCAGTGTAACTATACGCATTGGAGATAATGATGCCTGCAACATAGGCTTCTATGGAAATTAAACAAGATCAAGTGCCTGACACGTAGTGGAATCTCAGTACATGAGGGTTTCTACCTCTCCCCTGAGGACAGACTCCATCACCCCCACCGCATGAGGACTCACATAATATAAACCCTGAAGAACAGCTGAGACTCGGCCAGCATGAGCTTCATTTGGGTTATATACAGAGGATTATTGGATGAAAATGCAGAATTATTACCAGTGTAACTATACGCATTGGAGATAATGATGCCTGCAACATAGGCTTCTATGGAAATTAAACAAGATCAAGTGCCTGACACGTAGTGGAATCTCAGTACATGAGGGTTTCTACCTCTCCCCTGAGGACAGACTCCATCACCCCCACCGCATGAGGACTCACATAATATAAACCCTGAAGAACAGCTGAGACTCGGCCAGCATGAGCTTCATTTGGGTTATATACAGAGGATTATTGGATGAAAATGCAGAATTTGGAATCCAAGGAAATTAATAGAGTCACCAAGCATGTCCCTGTCACGGAAGATATTCTAGCCTCACACACTGGGGTTTTCTCTACCTCCAGGGTAAAGATGCTCTGGGTGAACTTGGAGGCTTTCCAAGTACTCATCCATTCGTAACCAACTTTTTGGAGTGTGCTGTGTGCTAGGGCTGATGAAACTAATACAGTATGAGATGCTTTCTGCCTGGTGGGAAATACTAATTGCCAACTTTGAAAAAAAAAACAAACACAACAAAGGTATTTTTCTAGGGTCCATGAGAATTTGGAGAATGGGAATGCCTATATATAATGAAGGTGTTTGTATTCTCTGACCTACCACTTCCCCTGTTAAATATAACCCAGAAGAATGGTTCTCAAAGTGTGGTCCCTGGACCAGCAATGTCTGCCTCCCCTGGGAACTTGTTAAAAGTGCACTTTTTGGGCTTCCCTTGTGGCTCAGCTGGTAAAGAATCCGCT